>JAVIAB010000106.1:12679875-12947375 GCA_032433765.1 Megaustenia siamemsis | reverse complement strand
TATATCCCACTTTTTCGTCCTCTCTCTACTTCCTTATATATCCCACTCTTTCGTCCTCTCTCTACTTCCTTATATATCCCACTCTTTCGTCCTCTCTCTACTTCCTTATATATCCCACTCTTTCGTCCTCTGTCTACTTCCTTATATATCCCACTCTTTCGTCCTCTGTCTACTTCCTTATATATCCCACTCTTTCGACCTCTGTCTACTTCCTTATATATCCCACTCTCACGTACTCTCTCTACTTACTTATCTATCTCAGTCTCTCTCTGCACGCATTTTTCTCCTTTTTACGCGTGCAGCCGTCACACACACCCACTCCATTCACACACTTCTCATTCTTCGTCTCTATCCATTCATCCATCCGTCTGCTTCTTTCTCTCTCTCATTTCTTCCCTCTAGAATAATCATCGCCAAACTGACATTCCAACCTTCTCCCAGACCCATTTATCTTATTCGTGAGAACACAAGGCACGTGCGCTCTTAAGTCTAGCACACAGGGGACTGACTTAATAACAATAATCGGTGTCTGGAATAATCAGCATGCATAGATTTCATCATCGGCTAGAGGACACTGGGCTTTCGAGGAGCTATCCAAGGAGAAGTGATGGCCGTTATGATAACTAACCGCACACTCACTGAATCACATTCTTACTCACACACTAACACACTAAATGATTCATTCTCCAATTCGCTCACTAACCCACACACTGATTCACTCTCCCACTCTCTCACTAACCGACTCACTGATTCACTCTCTCACAAACTCGCTCACTGATTCACTTTCTCACTAACTCACACACTGATTCACTAGCTCACTAACCCACTCACTGATTCGCTATTTTCTATTTCCTATCTATCTATCTATCTATCTATCTATCTATCTATCTATCTATCTATCTATCTATCTATCTATCTATCTATCTATCTATCTATCTATCTATCTATCTATCTATCTATCTATCTATCTATCTATCTATCTATCTATCTATCTATCTATCTATCTATCTATCTGTCTGTCTGTCTGTCTGTCTGTCTGTCTGTCTGTCTGTCTGTCTGTCTGTCTCTCTATCTATCTATCTATCTATCTATCTATCTATCTATCTATCTATCTATCTATCTATCTATCTATCTATCTATCTATCTATCTATCTATCTATCTATCTATCTATCTATCTATCTATCTATCTATCTATCTGTCTGTCTGTCTGTCTGTCTGTCTGTCTGTCTGTCTGTCTGTCTGTCTGTCTGTCTGTCTGTCTGTCTGTCTGTCTGTCTGTCTGTCTATCTATCTATCTATCTATCTATCTATCTATCTATCTATCTATCTATCTATCTATCTATCTATCTATCTATCTATCTATCTATCTATCTATCTATCTATCTATCTATCTATCTATCTATCTATCTATCCAATCTATCCATTATCTATCTATCTATCTATCTATCTATCTATCTATCTATCTATCTATCTATCTATCTATCTATCTATCTATCTATCTATCTATCTATCTATCTATCTATCTATCTATCTATCTATCTATCTGTCTATCTATCTATCTGTCTGTCTGTCTGTCTGTCTATCTATCTATCTATCTATCTATCTATCTATCTATCTATCTATCTATCTATCTATCTATCTATCTATCTATCTATCTATCTATCTGTCTGTCTGTCTGTCTATCTATCTATCTATCTATCTATCTATCTATCTATCTATCTATCTATCTATCTATCTATCTATCTATCTATCTATCTATCTATCTATCTATCTATCTATCTATCTATCTATCTATCTATCTATCTATCTATCTATCTATTTATTTATCTGTCTGTTTGTCTGTCTATCTATCCGTCCCTTTGTCTGTCTGTCTGAATATTCTTGATATTTTACATAATTTAAAAAAACATAACTAGACTTGTAAGACATTGCCACTGTTCCATATCTGAGGTCTTTTTTGGGGGTGAGTTAAATAAAGGCTGCATGCTCAGTGCTGTCACTACGCAAGGAACAAATTCAATTTTTTGGGCTCTCCCCCGCACTGTGGAAAAAAAAAACCCCTCATTTTGGCTTCGCTGGAAATAGATGTCTGCATTCTAGGAATAGGGTCAACTTAATTTACTGTGCCACGTTTTCTTCTATAATTTCAATATGTGTCTAAATATGCTCTATTTTGTACTTGACTTTGCAAATTATATAATTTAATCTTTTTTACGTGTTATCTATTTTGTTTGAGAGCGTGTACATGGTTATGTTTAAACACAACTGTGATGTGTTATGGATGTTTCATTTTGAAATGAGACTAACACTCACTGTAATGAGCGTTCATTTTCTAAACGAGTTTCTAATTTGCGATGTATGTGTCTCTAACGCTGGTTTATGACTTTCTAAATTGTGTTGCTTGCGTCGCTAATACTGGTTCATGACTTTCTAAATTGTGTTGTTTGCGTTGCTAACGCTTGTTCATGACTTTCTAAATTGCGATGATAGCGACACTAACGCTGGTTCATGATTTTATATATTGCATTGCTTGCGTCGGTAATACTGGTTCATGATTTGCTAAGTTGCGATGTTTGTGACGCTAACGCCAGTTCTGTAGCGTGTACTAGTGATATGTCTGTGGTGCGTATAGCGTTCTCATAATTGATGTGCTTCATAATAGAGGAATTAATGACGATTAGGAAAAAACGTGAAGAAAATGATAGACGTGGTTTAGAGTGAAAGAGACAAAGTGAATGAATGTGTAAAGGAAGGTAATTAAGTAACAGATGGGGTGAGCGATAAAGATTTAAAGACCGAAAGGAAGAAATTGGGGATGTGGAATGAACGAGATAGTATAAGAAAAAGGCAAGAAATATTCAGATTAATATATAAGAGAAGGAAAGTGCTTTACTTAGAGTGAAAGAAATAGAAATTATTTTACATAGAGCGAGAAAAAAGGAAAGTGTTTTAGGTAGAGTGAGAAAAAATAGAAGTGGTTTAGATAGAGTGAGAGAAAAGAGAAGTGTTGTATATCAAGTGAGAGAAAAGGAGAGTGTTTTAGATTCAGTGAGATAAAAGTAAAGTGTTTTTGATAAAGTGAGAGAAATAAAGGGTTTTAGATAGAATGGGAGAAATGAAAAGTGTTTAGATAGAGTGAGAGAACAGAGAAGTGTTTTAGATCAAGTGAGAGAAAAGGAGAGTGTTTTAGGTACAGTGAGTGAAAAGTAAAGTGTTTTAGATAAAGTGAGAGAAATAAAGGGTTTTAGATAGAATGGGAGAAAAGAAATGTGTTTTAGACAGAGTGAGATAAAAGGAACGTATTTTAGACAGAGTAAGAGAAAAGAAAAGTATTTTAGATATAGTGAGACAAAAGGAACGTGCTTTAGACAGAGTGCGAGTAAAGAAAAGTGTTTTAGACAGAGTAAGAACAAATGAAAGTGTTTTAGATAGAATTACAGAAAGAGGGGAGAGTGTGGCATTGAATAAAGTGCTAACAGAGAGACAGTGAAAGTTGCAGCAAACAAATTAGAAAGACTAAGAGAAAGAGAACTTATGGGTGGCAAAATATTGTTAAATGTTAAGTTAAATGAGAGACTGGCAAAGAAAGAAATACAGAAAGAAAGAAAGAAAGAAAGAAAGAAAGAAAGAAAGAAAGAAAGGAAGTAAGAAAGAAGTAAGAAAGAAGGAAAGACAGAAGGAAAGAAAGATGAAAGAAAGAAAGAAAAGAACGTAAGAAAGAAATAAATAAATAATAGAGAGATGAAGAAAGAAAGAACGAAAAAGATGATGTATATTAAACGGAGATGCGCTTTAACGTGTACACTGGTGAAGGTTGCCCCTGTTATCACCACCAGATATCCGTTTATAGAGATGCCATTTCCTCTGTAGATATAGCCGGTGTTTCGTTTACTTTATCCTGAACAAGGTTTTTTTTACAAAAATGAAGATAAAAAAAAAACTTCAAAATTTTGCGAACCAAAATAGCACCAAAAAAAACAAATTTATCTTTAACTGCTTTCGCGAAAAGAACCGTAGAAAGTGTTTAAAACAATGATTCATCTTGTTTCTGTCCCCTTAGTAATTATGTGTATATAATTTCAATGAAGGTACACTATTTATATCTTACACCTACCGACTTCTAAGTTGCCTAATTTTAAATGGTTATGAAGTATTTTTTTTTCCCCTTAGAAAGAAAGACGGCACTGAAGTATTTCTGACCAAAGTATCCAAAAATGCACAGACAAAAAAAAAAAATATGGGAACTAACAACATGTCTCTTGTACTCTACAGCAGTGGTGGCCAAATTGCGGCTCGCGGGCCATATCTGACCTGCCAGTCTATTTTTCTTGCCTCTTGAAGCCTCCACAGGAACTGAATTATTAAATAAAATCAAAATACAAGTTGCAGTCGGATAAACAAAAACTGGTGACGTCGACAATAATGATAGACTTTGTTTATAGTTAGCGCTGCCAAATTGCTTATCCGTAAGTGTTAGGTGATTGCGTGCAAAGACTGTTATGTATTACTAAATCACAAAATAGCATTCAACCGAGTAAACAGAGAAAAACTGTGGGAGATATTAACAACATACGGAGTAAGTCAACATCCAACCAATATAATTAAAAGTCTCTACATCAACAGCAGCTGCACAGTCAGAACAACAGCAGGCTACAAAGACCACTTCGAAGTTAGATCTAGTGTTAGTTTTCATTACTTTTCTTAGCTGTCCTTGGTACTCTCAACATTCTTCTGTAAAACCCCATTTCTACAGACTCCAGTTAGTTTCTTGTCTTTTGTCCTATTGTCCATGATTCGCATCCATATGTTAAGAATGACTCTACATAACATTTAAGAACTCTTTTCGTTGTTTCTATTGTCAGAAATGGATTGCATAGCATCTCCCTCATTTTTTTGGAAAGCTGCTATTGCCAATTCTGCATCTCACTTCTTTTGTACATCTTCCATCTGAGGTTAACAAAGTTCTCACATATTTAAATTCATTTACCTGTTTTAATATTGTTTCACTTGTCTTTATTCTGCACTAAGGTGATGTCTTTGTCTTTGTTGTTACCATTACCTCTGTCTTTTTGCTATTAAGGCTGAGTCTTTTATTTTTGCTTTCTTTCACTATAATGTCTAACATTTCTTGTAACTCATTTTCACTCTTTGCGATTAAGACTGTATCATCAGCATACCTTAGATTATTTATATTATTAGAGCTAAGTTAAGCAGCGTTTAACCACAGATACAACACGAAACTAGTAAGTTTATAAACTCGTATTAGTTGTTACACATGTAGCCACCAATCAAATTACATTTTATATCTGCTGGAAATCAAGGAGAGTTGTGTGCCAACCCTGTACAAGCAGTTCCACTTACTCTCTTTTGTCTCAGGCTAGACCCGGCATACGATTACATTGTGTTTCTTTGTTCACAAACAATAAATGCTTATTTGTAAATTCTATTTATATTCCTTAAGAAATAATTGCCAGCATTGCGGACATCATCGGGCTGATATATTTCTTTGTAATCAAATTAAACACAGTCTTAGTATAACGATGAAGATGGTCGCATTTATATAATCAAGAATAAATACTTTCTTTCTCAGCCAATACGTTTCTGTTTATTTGTACAGTTTAGGTCGTCTATAACAGCTTCTACTTTCTTTTTCGGGGGCCTCGGTAGCCTAGTTGGGAAAACCACTCGATTGGACTACCGACGTTCGGACAACCCGTGTTCAATTCCCGCTGGGAGCAGTGTGAGTTGTACTCGTGGTTGGAAATTTAAAAAAAAAAAAAATTACCCCCACGGTTGACCCAGCCGTTGGCAGAAATGGGTACCAGGGTAATATCCTGGGAAGGTGAGGAATGTCGCTTCGCATCTGAGTTTCGATGCTTGAGGCTACACTATACAGAAATATCCGAACATTTCTGGATAGGCGGCCGAGCACATATGGGTATATACTCGCGTGCTAAGACGCCGGTTCATGTCTCGTACTTTACCTTTACTTTACCCTTCTACTTTCTTTCCTGTCATTTTTCCATCCAGAATCAAGAGAAGAGTAAGCATGTTGTACATCATTCTTTAATTGGTCTCTTCCGCTGTCACATTTTCTAGAGTTTGAAGTATTCCGTCTTTTATCGAGGACGTTCTCCCGAGCTCGTGCTTTGTTTGTAGCTGTGTGGATCGTCTTTAGTTTTCACAATCTTCTCTCGCGGTTAAACTATTTATTCTCATAAAATCATAAATGAGAAACACGTGGTTATGGGGGTTTTCATTTCCTCTTACATCACTTCCGGTGTTGAGAGAGTTTTAAGTTAACTCTCACTTTCTTGCAGCGTCAATCATTGTAAGTTGCTCATATAGAGTTTAATTGTTGTTGTTGTTGTTGCGTTCGCCAGCTTACAACTCTGACGTAGCCCCTAGAGACTAGGAACTGAATGTTGCGTGTTAATCCGCTTTTCCCTGGCAGCCGTGTGCACAGGGGTCCCTCGCCGCACAGGCAGATAACTCCGACTTCGGAGGTACTCATGTTTTTTCCTTCGATGAGTAACTGACGTTTCAAGCTCATGAGTTTAGTAAGCTCAGAGTTTAATTGAAGCTAGTACTTCATCTTACTCTCAATCTGCGATGGACTCTGCATGTTTCTCTTCTCATGTTGCATGGATTGGAGACTTGTTGTGTTCTCTTCAAGATGTGAATACCATTTTTGTCTTCATACATAGTTGATGCTTGTTTTATGCGGAATCTTTCTTATTTTTAATAACACAAGGCGAATTATAATGTGATATCATGCTCTATCTTTGACAAAGTAAAGCACCAAGAAATAATCAAAATTTTAGAAAGCATAAACGTAGACAGCAAAGATATAAGAATAATAAAGAACATTACTGGCATATATATAGCGGCCATAAGAACTGGAAACCAATTGGGAATGTTTCAACAAATAAAACAGGGCGTTAGACAAGGTTGTGTGCTGTCACCAGATTTGTTTAATATTTATAGTGAGATTATTTTAAGATACATAAGGTGCATGCCTTGAATAACAATTGGAGGTCATAGTATAAATAATCTAAGGTATGCTGATGATACAGTCTTAATCGCTATAAGTGAAAAGGAGTTACAAGAAATGTTGGACATTATAGTGAAAGAAAGCAAAAATAAAGGACTCAGCCTTAATAGCAAAAAGACAGAAGTTATGGTAACAACAAAGAAAAAGACATCACCTCAGTGCAAAATAAAGACAAGTGGAACAATATTAAAACAGGTAAATGAATTTAAATATTTGGGAACTTTGTTTACCTCAGATGGAAGATATACAAAAGAGGTGAGATGCAGAATGGCTCAGACAAAAGCGGCTTTCCAAAAAATGAGGAAGACACTATGCAATCCATTTTTGACTAAAGAAACATGAAAAAGAGTTCTTGAATGTTATGTAGAGCCAGTCTTAACATATGGATGTGAATCATGGACAATAGGACAACAGACAAGAAAATCACTGGAGTCTATAGAAATGTGGTTTTACAGAAGAATGTTGAGAGTACCATGGACAGCTAAGAAGAGCAATGAAGATGTTCTGAGAGAGGTCAAAGCAAAAAGAGAGCTAATTTCCAATATTAGGAAGAAACAATCATCATTTTTTGGTCATGTAATGAGAAGAGAACAACTGGAATATATTGTAGCAACTGGAAAAATTGAGGGACGAAGAGATAGAGGGAAGCAAAGAGAAAAACTAACAGACAGCTTAAGAGGATGGCTTGGCAGAAGGTCAACAACAGAAATAATAAATCGCTGCCGAGATCGAAAGTTGTGGAGAGACTTGATCACCTACGCCAGTAGGTCCGGTACATGATGATGATCATGCTCTAATACTTTTACCAAATAATTCAAACGTATCCTGAATCAGTCTGAGACTTATTGTGGACTTCCGGTTCCAAGATGGTGGAATAGAGTTTATGTTCCATAGATAGCCGCAGGAATTTTGCTTGGAGACAGATTGACTTCGGTTCTCCAATGTAGTTTGCTACGTTAGAGTGTTCCCGGGTATTCCACTTAACGGATTCGCACAGGTGTTACTGAGTCTTTGCGCCCGACAGCATTCACTTTGGCAAGTGAAGTGTTGTGAATTCGACGGTCCCCTGTCTTGGAGTCGATATGCGGTTTACGTAAAAATATTGAGAACTGTTCAATAACCGTGCTTGTATTTGTTCGGGGACGTTACTAACGGCGCTGTAGCATATTATAGCTGATATGTCAAGTAAACAGTCTGCTTCATTTATTTACTGCAATACGTAAAACGAGATCATCATCATCATGTGCCATACCGGTTGGCGTAGGTGATCATGTCCCTCCACAATCTTCTATCTGCAGTGCATCGTATCAGTTCTGTTGTTGACTGTTTTCCATGCCATGACACCAAGCTATCCAGTATTTTCTCTCTTTGTCGCCCGCGATCTCTCTTTCCTTTTATTTTGCCAGTTGTAACCAAGTATTCCAACTTTCCTCTTCTCATGATGTGCGAAAAACGAGCTAGCCATTGATATAATGCAACATTACAACAAGATAAAAGGGTCGTTGTTGCGTGAGCTAAGGTGCTCGGCTTACAACCAAGATGTCTGAACTCACTTCGATGCACTTTAATCAGGCTAGGTTAATTCCAGTGATCCCTGATTCTAAGAGATGCCTTCTCGAGGAATTAGTCTTATCGGAAGTTGAAACATAATGTAATTCCCATGTTCAAGTTGAGCGAGCAAGGCCACCCCTGACATTTGTGAACTGATAAGAGTCAGCTGCATGGCGCTGCGTAAATTAAATTTAAAGAGAAATACATTTTATCATCTTCACAATAACTTAGCCATTCTCTAAAAATAATCTGGAACTCTCTCGCCGCAGCCTCGTAGCTGATTCAATGTGATGAGATCTTCCT
The DNA here is from genome assembly GCA_032433765.1 of Megaustenia siamemsis. Classification (NCBI taxonomy): domain Eukaryota; kingdom Metazoa; phylum Mollusca; class Gastropoda; order Stylommatophora; family Ariophantidae; genus Megaustenia; species Megaustenia siamemsis. The sequence goes on along the minus strand of JAVIAB010000106.1, from coordinate 12,938,466 downwards.
GTTTGCAACAATAACGAGCACTCTCCTGGCAAGTGTTGGGGGTATAATGGTACTTAGAGTGTAAGGAGGTTTATCACGGAATATTGACAGCTTGGTTTTAAAATGGCAACGATAATATCAATGCTAGGGACCACTCTATCAATTGTAGATCATCCCAGAATTATATCTTTGCGTGTTGTCACGTCTATTATCTATAAACCACCAAGACGGACAAGGTCAGTAATGTTCGTGATAAACGCTGAGATGAAATGTTAAGAGGGTCATCAATAACGGGTTTAGTAAAAAAAAAAACATTAGAGAAGGAATAAGTGAGAGTTGAGAAGTGAAGACAGCATAGAGGGCATTGTTGAAGAAAACAAGTTCAAAACACAGCAATCCAACTTCTGCTATGAAATCCAGAAAGGAAAATTAATATAGAAGAAGAATGAAATATACAAACTGTATCTGTCATTGGCGTGACCGGAAAAGACAGAATCAGATATGATAGTATAAAAGAAAGAGAAAGCATTGAACAAATCCTACGCTACATGCAGACACAACAAATATAATAGTCTTCCCACCTAGAAGGAATGCCGTAAGGTTTCAAAACACACGAGGCATATATTATAACAGGAGAAAGGAGAAAAGTAAGACAGACACAGTACAAAATAAAAATACAACATCAAAGAAGTTCTACAACAACATCAATTGACAAAGGATGAAGCTTAAAAAAAAAACGACAACTAAAGCTGTATTTCCTACAAAACTATTATAAGAAAGAAATAAAGAATTGTTATTGCCTACTTGGGTTAATGGTGACAAAACACATAATTGCTCATTCACTTTCACTAACGGATACAGTAGCTCACTGGTTGCGGTATATATCTATTGACCTCTAAAGCCGTAGCCGGCCCATAGGGCGTAGACCAAGATACTCCCTCTCTTATCTGAATTTTTGTTCTAGCAGTTTTCAATTCTATCACTATTATCTACTGCTAATGTACACATTCTGTATCAGGTCTACGTTTCATTAACAAAATCGTTTTTACGATAGCGGCTTGTTAAACCTCTGATCAACGGTTCTATACCAAGCCGGAGAAAAATAAAATCCTCCATCTTGGATAAAACCGGAAATCGGTTTCGGTATAGGAATATAAAAAAGGTGAAGGAAGAACATGGATATTACTGTAAAGGTTAGAGCAATGATGAATTAAAGTGAAGACGCTCTTTGCGAAACGTCTCCGTGAATTTACAATAACATTACCAATCATATATCCTAGAATCCAACAATCCGTTTCTTATTTCTTGAATACAACTCCCTCGAGAGTTTGTGAATGATTGAGAGCCAATATATCACCCAAACTAAAATAATTTCTTTTCCTCAATGTTGGATCAGCACAAGAGCTTTGAAGAGTTATCGAAGACTCGTGTATCCTCCCTTGTTTTAACGTGTCCCTCCTGTTATCATTTGGCAGCTCAAAATAAACCTTTTGTTTGTTGACCAGAAGTAAATCAACAATAATCTTACACACGATATTAATCAATCAATCAAACCCCTCCAAATCCCTTTTGGGAGAATAGGCCACGGACAAGGCCTCTCCATCCATTCCTCTTCCTGTACTTTTTCTATCCTTTCTTCAAGCTAAGATCAGCGACCTTAGGAGTTTTCATAATTTCTCTATTCATTTATTGTTTGTCCCTATTTCATTTAGCATGGTGAAAAGAGGTAATACAATTACAATGAAAGTGAAGCAAGTACACGTTATGGTAATAACTAGAGATAACGCTCAATATTTGAATGTTAATATCAAAATAAACATAAAAAATGCTATGGGAGATAAAACCTCTAGCAACGAGTAATGGGAAGCAGAATTTTCAAAATAATAGCAAAATATAGAGAAAAGAAACTTTTATAAAGAAGAAAAATAATCTTTTGATCGGACAAGAGATCTCAATTCTAATAAACAATGAACGCTTGGGCGAATTAATGATAATTCAATAAACAAAATGAAGAAAATTATTAAAGGCGCATAACACGTTCTTATATCAAAGGCAATACAATCGAAGCTGAAACAGAAAACAATGAAGTGTCACGTCTATTCAACTCTGGTGTATGGAGCAGAAACATGGACATTTCATGCAGCAACATTTACAAGAAAAAAAATGGAATCTCTAGAAATGTTGATTTATATAAGAAATGGAAGAATTGCGGGAAGAGGAAAAAATAAAATGAGGACAATTTTGCTGTTAAAAGTGAAGTAAAATACATTCAAACAAAATAAATTAGATATGTTCTGTTTATAAATAAAAATAGTAATGTGCTGAGAGTCACATTAGAAGGGTCAGAGGTATACATACCTAACGTGGTCTGTTGGTGTAAGGAGAGTTTAGGGAATCAGGTACGGGGTCTCATTCCATCATAGCAGGATACACAACGCACCTTTATAGCAGGATACACAACGGACCTTTATAGCAGGATAAACAACGCACCTTTATAGCAGGATACACAACGCACCTTTATAGCAGGATACACAACGGACCTTTATAGCAGGATACACAACGTACCTTTATAGCAGGATACACAACGCACCTTTGTAGCAAGATACAAAACGCACCTTTATAGCAGGATACACAACGGACCTTTATAGCAGGATACACAATGGACCTTTATAGCAGGATACACAACGCACCTTTGTAGCAAGATACACAACGGACCTTCAAAGCAGGATTCACAACGGACCTTTAAAACAGGATACACAACGGACCTTCATAGCAGGATACAAAATGGGTCTTCGTATCCGGAGAATATAAACTAGACCATCATGGCACGATTCATATTGGACCATCATGCCTGGATACAAAACGGACCGTCACGCAGGATTAATAATGGGGTATCATATTATGATACAAAATGGACCGTCATGGAAGGATACAGAACGAACCATCATGGCAGGATACAAATTGGATCATCATCGCAGGATACAAAATGGACCATCATGACAAAATATCTCTCTCTCTCTCTCTCTCTCTCTCTCTCTCTCTCTCTCTCTCTCTGCGATCAGTGAGATTTTGTCATGATGGACCATTTTGTATCTTGCGATGATGATCCAATTTGTATCCTGCCATGATGGTTCGTTGAGAATATAAAAAATGGACCATAATCACATAATACAAAATGGACCATCATGATAGAATAGAAAATAGACCATCATGATAGGATACAAAACAGACCATCATAATAGGATACAAAATAGGCAACGATTTTAGAATTATTTTTTTCTGTAAAGAAACATATAGTGAAAAGATCAGGCGATACAATCTGGTGGCTTTTCTGAATAGTTAAAGTAAAGTCTTTATCTGGTTATCAAAAAGAGCTGCTTTCAGAAATATAAATCTCTGCTTCAGGTTTCAGATGCTTTTGATTTTGTTCTGTGTCGAGCTTTCGCTTATTAAAGAACTACCACAGTCAGAGCAAAGTTGGATGCTGCCAGTTTGTTTCTTATATGTGGGGAAGACCGACATAGAGTAGCTCTTTCTATATGTTTCGCCGCACTGTGGGCCATTCCGAATTCTGCCGCGTATGTTTCGTCGCACATTGCGTCATTCTCAATTTGATTATTGTGAACCGTCATCAAACCATATTTTTTTTTTTGCATGTCTTGTATCATCTTGGTATTGGTGAAATATAATTCCTTGTTCAATTTTCTAAAACTTAATATATAACATGTTATATATTAGATAAATATAAATGTGTAGATTGATTAATAAAACCATGAACAATTTTGTCTCTGAAATCTCTTCAGTTGTATTGATAAAAAGTTTCCATACGGAAAAAAGTTAAGAAGATGGTAGAGGCTAGAACACAACAACGCCTTGCACCAAACATCAAGTGAAAAACATTATTCTTTGCTGTGACCGAATCGTACGGAGATATAGATATGTATTCATGGAAGGAAATCAATTGAAGAAATGCAGGACAATCAACAATCTTTGCTACTTTATAGACTTCTGATCTACCAAAACCACAGCACAGTTTTGCTAACGAGTTCTGAGAGGGCCTCGGTAGCCTAGTTGGGAACCCCACCCCACTAGTTATCGCCGTTCGAACAACCTGTATTCGATTCCCGCTGGAGGTAAGTGTGTGAATTGTAATCGTTGTTTGACAAAAATAAAATAAAAATAAGATGGCTCAGCGATCGACTCGGCCACTGGAAGAAATGTGTACCAGTGTTTATACTCTGGGAAGATGAGGAATAGAGCCTCGCTCGTGAGTTACGATGCTTGAGGCGACACTAGACAGGAGTCTCCGAAAACTTCTGGATAAGCGGCCGAGCAGGTATAGGTAAAATCCCGCGTGATAAGACGCTGATTAAAGTCTCGTACCTTCATCTTTATATACAGGTATATGAACGTATTTACATCAAACAGATGCATTTTTAGTAATCACGCGTTATTGAAAACACAGGTGTAACAAAAGGCCCTCTTGATATTGACTGGCAGCAATACCTCTTGAAGTGGTTTTTACCTGACCATATTAGATATTACCACCGACAAAAGTGACCTACGAGGCCATGACCTTGTCAGAACACGAAGAGCCAGTAGCGTCCACTATTCATTGTTATGTCTGCGCTGCAAAGAAGGTTGTAGTTTGTTTTTTGTTTTTTTTTTACGTTCGCCAGCTTTTACCTCTGACGAAGTCCCTAGAGACTAGGAATTGAATTTTGCGTGTTAATCTGTGTTTCCATGGCAGCCGTATGCACAGGGGTCCATCGCCGGACAGGCAGATAACTCCTTCTTCGGAATTATATTTGTTCTGTCCATGAGTAACTGACGTTTCAAGCCGGGCCTCGCTGCTGAGACCAGGGGTGGTTGCCGCAGAGAGAAATCATAAATAAAAATCGAGGTCGGCGTCTTGCCTCGAGACCAACCAGTGCCCCGTAGGTTGTAGACAATATCATTTTTCATTTAATGGGAAATTAATATTTAAGTTCAGCGATCAATCATTGTTAAGGAAATAGTCATACGAGATATCAATGCCAATCAAATATTAGGACAGCCATCCCCTATTCTTCAACACAAAGCAATACGTATTACCACCAAGAAACATCTTATATGAAGTATATTCATTCCAACATTGTGCTACCAATGTCAAACATAGCTACTTAGTCTAAGCATAAAAGAAAGCTTATCACCACAGAAATGAGATGTCTGATAAAAACACTTGGAATAGCCAGGTTCAAATAAAAGGAATCATCAGAAATGATGTCAAAAGAGATAAAGTAGGCATTAAGCCAATCCTAAGATAGAAACAGACACAACAAAAAAGCTGGTTTCCCACGCAGATAAAGGTCAAGTACGAGAGTTGAGTCGACGTCTTATCACGCGATTTTTCACCCACATGTGCTCGGCCGGCTTACCAGAAGTGTTCGGAGACTTCTGGGTAGTGTCGTATCAAGCATCGAAACTCACGATGCAGGGCGATATTCCTCACCTTCCCAGTGTACTACCTTGATACCCATTTTTGCGAACGGCTGGGTCTACCGAGGAAGGTATTCTCTTTTTCAACCACGAGTACAACTCGCACTGCTTGCAGCGAGAATCAAACACGGGTTGTGCGAACGTCGGTAGCCCAGTCGGGTGGTTTTCCCAGCTAGGCTACCGTGGTCACCTTCAGAAAAAAATGCCGTGTGATTCCTTACCATCATCATCATCAAGTACCGGGCCTGCTGGCGTAGGTGATCATGTCTCTCCACAACTTTCCATCTCGGCAGCTATTTATCATTTCTGTTGTTGACCTTCTGCCAAGCCCTTCTCTTAAGCTGTCTGTTATTTTTTTCTCTTTGCTTCCCTCTATCTCTTCGTCCCTCAATTTTTCCAGTTGTTACAATATATATTCCAGTTGTTCTCTTCTCATTACATGACCAAAAAATTATGATTGTTTCTTCCTAATATTGGAAATTAGCTCTCTTTTTGCATTGGCCTCTTTCAGAACATCTTCATTGCTCTTCTTAGCCGTCCATGGTACTCTCAACATTCTTCTGTAAAACCACATTTCTACAGCCTCCAGTGATTTTCTTGTCTGTTGTCCTATTGTCCATGATTCACATCCATATGTTAAGACTGGCTCTACGTAACATTTAAGAACTCTTTTTCTTGTTTCTATTGTCAAAAATGGATTGCATAGTATCTTCCTCATTTTTTGGAAAGTTGCTTTTGCCTGAGCCATTCTGCATCTCACCTCTTTTGTACATCTTCCGTCTGAGGTTAACAAAGTTCCCAAATATTTAAATTCATTTACCTGTTTTAAAATTGTTCCACTTGTCTTTATTTTGCACTGAGGTGATGTCTTTTTCTTTGTTGTTACCATTACCTCTGTCTTTTTGCTATTAAGGCTGAGTCCTTTATTTTTTCTTTCTTTCACTATAATGTCCAACATTTCTTGTAACTCATTTTCACTCTTAGCGATTAAGACTGTTGATCTTGACTGTTGCTTGATGACGATCGGGTATCACCTGTAGCACAGGATGTCCCCTACCGAACGATGGTTTTCCATTGGAATCCCCCTTAACGTTGTTGTCGTTATTTCTATTGTTGTGGCGATTCATGATTGTGCAAAGAAGATACGACGGTGGTTGTCTGTTACCTTCCGTTGGTTTGTTTACGGTTGGCTCCGCTAGCCTTTGACTAAAAAGTCTCACCCACAAGGCAGTGGGGTTGTTTTACTTCGTGGTATCCTCCCTTAGCCTTTTACTCTTTCAAGCTTACCTGGAAGGCAAGCCAGGCAGCCACAGGTTGTACTGTTTACTGCATACAGTAGCAGGTAAAATTACCTGACCTGACCAACTATAATTTTCCTTACCATACCATGCATTAAAATAGGAGAAGGGATACTAGCAAGAGGCAGACCCAGAGCAAAATAAACATCCATCATCAAAGAAACGCTACAGCAATGTGAATTAACAATGAATGAAGGTGTCAAAAGGGCGAGATCCAGAAGTGAAGGTGGAAGGAAGGAAAGAAACAAATGAATGAAAGAAAGAAAAAAGGAAACATCTATCTATCATTGCTGCACTAACTCAACTCTTTTGCGAAGAGTTTGTGAGGCCGTGGAAGGAGGTAATTTCAAATCTTAGTTGCAGGTCATTCCGGAGTATTGGGAGGACACATCTCGGCATTGACTAACTAGGGTTCTCCTTGAGAAATTGTTATTTGAATTGACACCTGTTTCCGTGAACGCGTATCAGACGCAGATCCAAATTACTTGGTTGATGTATGCAATTGGTGGTCCCCTAAAAGACTAACAACCATATAGCTTGTCCTACAACATTTCTATATTTTAAAAGTTCATAATTATATTTCTAACTATTAAACCGAATACATTTTAGCACGAAATCATTTCCAGAGTCTCTCCTTCACCACGCAGCTAGAAAAACAGAAATTGTGAAAGGATCCGAAGCGTAAAATCTGAGGGAAAAAAATTAGATTTTTTTTTTTGCTTTATAAATAAAATAAAAAACGTGCAACGTGTCCCATAAATGATCATAAAAGTGTTATTTGTGCTTCATTTGTGAGCAAGTTAATCAAAAGTGTATAGTTTTGAATATTTTATGGAGAGAAAGTTATATTTTTGCATGTGATGTAGAAATCGTTTACGGATTAGCTCTGAAAAGACCAGTAAGACATTCCCTTTTTCTTTATTTTTTTCTTTCTTTCTTTCTTTCTTTCTTTCTTCTTCTTTCTTTCTTTCTTTCTTTCTTTCTTTCTTTCTTTCTTTCTTTCTTTCTTTCTTTCTTTCTTTTTCTTTCTTTCTTTTGTCTTGTCTTGTTTTTTTTTTACCCCTCAGATTAACATTTTCTGTACACAGACATCTTATACTATTGCAAACACACAAAACAGTTGATCCTGCACATTTTGATAAACAAAACATGACCAAATAATGAGAAATATCAGGTGTGTCATTACATTTGTGCAACTGTTTCTGTGCACACATTTGTTTTGAACACTCGGTTTTCCCTCTCGTTTAATAAGCGTTAAACGCTTATTTCTCCTCGGGCAGATGGTGCTCGTTGACCTGGGGGGGCCGACCATCTACGGACAGAACCCCTCTACAGAAAAGATAATCTGCTGCCTTGCAGGAAGAGTGGGGACAATCTAAGGCTAAAGAAAGTAAACCTGAATAAAATGCTGACTGAAATCGGATGCACTGGGCCACTGGCGCAGAACACAGTGCAACGTTTTAACAGGTATTCAATCAGGGTGGATCTAACAGACTCTAATTATGATGTTCTGTCTGTGGGGTCGATCAATTCACTTAAACAGACAGCTGTCTTTTTGTGAGAATCTGTAATCCTCCTCTGATTGAGTCTTGATCGCAGAGAGAAACACGCTTTTAAATTACTTGTTGGTAGTGGATTAGTAATCACCTGTAATACTAGGAGCAGACAAACGTCAAGACATAAACGTAATGAAATAGATAATTAAATAAACAAAACGAATTGTGATGACAGTCACCACAGAACTTGATTGATATTCAGAAACACTCTCAAACTAAAAAATCAGCCCCGCATTCTTAAACAAGGACGTATTCGAGCTTAAGATTAGAGTTGCCTGAAAGAGTGATTTGTAGGTAGCTACTTTCTTGCTTTCGCCCGATGACTAAAGTATTCTAGAGTATTCTAGTAGACTGTAGAATTCCTCTTCACCATCCGACCTTAAAAGGGCGTTAAGTGGGTGTGTCTGCGTTGTGTTGTGGTTTGCAGTATAACTGTGATATCTGCACCTTTCGGCCCAACACATCCGACTTCAGCACGACATTTTTGAGTACCGGGTTGTCTTCACTCTTCGATCCCTACTCGCTTGGCCAGACTAGACAGGTTAGTCTGTTACTAGAGGCACCGCGGAGAGGTGGAGCAGGGTCTGGATGGTTCTGGTTCACCGATCCTGGCGCAAGTAGATGCAAAAGAATAGCAAATCAGCTCAGAACTGGAGCCGACAGTCTCCGCACTCTAAGGGATATACTGGGAGAGTGATCTGATCACATATGGACGTACCCAGTGTGCAATAAGGATGATCCGTCTACTAAACTAAACTAAACTAAACTAAACTAAACTAAACTAAACTAAACTAAACTAAACTAAACTAAACTAAACTAAACTAAACTATATTCGAACTCTTTGATATAAGTTGTATCATTATTACGCATGTAATATGGTCCATAACTACCACTGAAGTTATAGACATCAGGAGACCCAATGCAACTGCAGTCATGGTAATTGAATATTGCACAAAATTCTTACGCAAAAGTAAGTAATTACAATATAAATATGCAACAACAAAAACGAAATTACAAAATGTGTAAGAATTGGTTTTAGATTTAATTAGGAAATTGCAACAAACAAGAATTACGTTCCAGCTAGGAGATCATCGTTCGGGGTAGTGAGTAGCAAACATCAATAGAGTAGATTAATTGAAAGAAAACATAGAGAATGGTGTTGGTGTAATCGAACTAGAGATTATTGTTATAGAAGGGCGCTCTTGTACTTGAATTATAGTGTTGAACCAGAGATTGTAGTGCTGAACCAGAGATTGTAGTGTTGAACCAGAGATTGTAGTGTTGAACTAGAGATTGTAGTGTTGAACTAGAGATTGTAGTGTTGGACTAGAGATTGTAGTGTTGAACCAGAGATTGTAGTGCTGAACCAGAGATTGTAGTATCGAACCAGTAGTTGTAGTGTTGACACAAGTGATTGTAGTGTTGACACAAGTGATTGTAGTGTTGAACCTGGAATGTTAGTGTTGGACCAGGAATGTTAGTGTTGGGCCAGGAATGTTAGTGTTGAACCAGGAATGTTAGTGTTGAACCATGAATGTTAGTGTTGGGCGAGGAATGTTAGTGTTGAACCAGGAATAATAGTGTTGAACCAAGAATGTTAGTTTTGGGCAAGGAATAATAGTGTTGAACCAGGACCGTTAGTGTTTTAACATGAATGTTAGTGTTGGACCATGAATGTTAGTGTTGGACGAGGAATATTAGTCTTGAACCATGAATGTTAGTGTTGAACCATGAATGTTAGTGTTGGACCATGAATGTTAGTGTTGGACCATGAATGTTAGTGTTGAACCATGAATGTTAGTGTTGGACCATGAATGTTAGTGTTGGGCCAGGAATGTTAGTGTCGAACCAGGAATGTTAGTATTGAACCAGGAATGTTAGTGTTGAACCATGAATGTTAGTGTTGAACCATGAATGTTAGTGTTGGACCAGAAATGTTAGTGTTGAACCATGAATGTTAGTGTTGGACCAGGAATGTTAGTGTTGAACAAGGAATGTTAGTGTTGAACCAGGAATGTCAGTGTTGAACCATGAATGTTAGTGTTGAACCATGAATGTTAGTGTTGGACCATGCATGTTAGTGTTGAACCATGAATGTTAGTGTTGAACCATGAATGTTAGTGTTGAACCAGGAATGTTAGTGTTGAACCATGAATGTTAGTATTTGGCGAGGAATGTTAGTGTTAAACCAGGAATGTTAGTGTTGAACCATGAAAGTTAGTGTTGAACCATGAATGTTAGTGTTGGGCGAAGAATGTTAGTGTTGAAAAATGAATGTTAGTGTTGGGCCATGAATGTTAGTGTTGAACCATGAATGTTAGTATTGGACCAGGAATGTTAGTATTGGACCAGGAATGTTAGTGTTGAACCAGGAATGTTAGTGTTGAACCAGGAATGTTAGTGCTGGGCGAGGAATGTTAGTGTTGAACCATGAATGTTAGTGTTGGACCATGAATGTTAGTGTTGAACCATGAATGTTAGTGTTGGACCAGGAATATTAGTGTTAAACCAAGAATGTTAGTGTTGATCCATGAATGTTAGTGTTGGACCATGAATGTTAGTGTTGGACCAGAAATATTAGTGTTGAACCATGAATGTTAGTGTTGGACCATGAATGTTAGTGTTGAACCAGGAATGTTAGTGTTGAACCATGAATGTTAGTGTTGGACCAGGAATGTTAGTGTTGAATCAGGAATGTTAGTGTTGAACCATGAATGATAGTGTTGAACCAGGAATGTTAGTGTTGAACCATGAATGTTAGTGTTGGACCAGGAATGTTAGTGTTGAATCAGGAATGTTAGTGTTGAACCATGAATGTTAGTGTTGGACCATGAATATTAGTGTTGGACCAGGAATGTTAGTGTTGAACCAGGAATGTTAGTGTTGAACCATGAATGTTAGTGTTTGACCAGGAATGTTAGTGTTGAACCAGCAATGTTAGTGTTGAACCAAGAATGTTAGTGTTGGACCCGGAATGTTAGTGTTGGACATTGTAAGTGTTATACTAGTGACAAACAACTTTATTCATGATAGGTATTGTACTATAGCTCGTTCAGAAATTCGTGCCCTCAGAGTTTATTAAATTATCTTGGAAACTGTTTGATGAATTTCTGTACTTCTTTTTCATGAAATTTTTTATTTCACCGACCTTCAGTCTGATTTTTATCCCCTGGTGTCATGCATTTGGAAAGATTTTTTTTTCTTCTTTGAGGTATATACAAATATGATTTTCTTGCTTGACCTAATTTTTAGAATTTTACAATACCCACATTTGTTGTAATCAACTCACCGTTTAAAAAGGCCAATTTTACGTGCTCTCCACACAATCAGAGCACCATCTCGCGCTCACTGAACCGTAACTCGTAAGACTCAATCCACTGAGAGGTTTGTTAGAAAATTAACATAATTTACAGTAAAATCTAATGTATATAGCACACGGTTTGATAGTTTCTTAAAATTACATAACAAAAAACGATTTGTGCAAAATTCAAACTATCTTTGTACTTAAATGTTATAAAATCTGAAGGTCGGTGAAAAAATAAGATGTCATGAAAAAGAATTACAGAACTTCATCTAACAGTTTCCGAGATAATTGATAAACTCTGTGGGCACGATTAGCTCTATCCATCATTCTATTATGTGTTGTACTAGTGGCTAACAGCTTTATCCATCATTCTAGTGGTTGTTGTACTAGTGGCTAACAGCTTTATCCATCATTCTAGTGGTTGTTGTACTAGTGGCTAACAGCTTTATCCATCATTCTAGTAGTTGTTGTACTAGTGACCAACAGCTTTATCCATCATTCTAGTAGTTGTTGTACTAGTGACCAACAGTCTTATCCATCATGATTATTTCGTGTTGTATGATTAACTGTGTTTGTTCATGATTGTGTGTGCTGTAATGACATTAGTACCCACTGTGTTTTACCGATTCAACAAAGCACGAACGTTTCACAACATGACTGCAGTCTTCTATATACATTACCAAAGAATAATCAGAAAACCACTGAAAACAATATTAAAGGACAGTGTTCTATCGCACCATTAATTGTAAAAGACCAACTCAAAAGTCTTGCAACCATTCACAGCATTGCAACCATTAATTGACAATAATTCACACCTGGACATATTTTTATTTTAAAAAGCGCTAATTATATTGTTGTTTTTCTTTAAACTGTCAGAGCTAATATACATTGTTAAGGTCCACGTCGAGTTGATCGTCGCAGAATTATGCCTTTGCGTGTCGTCACGCACTCGCCATAAAGCAGTGAACAAAGAGACATGTTTTCGGGAATCCACAAAGCAGATGGAAATGCCCGGTTTTTCCAGCACAAATTACCGATAGTTTTGGAGGTGTTGGGGCCAATTGTTTATATTCGGTAGTTTGTGGTTTTTAGTTTCAGGATGAGAGTATGAAAACGACGTTGGAGTAAAGCATAAATTGTCTGCTCGGTTCATGAAGTTACAATCAGGTGCTTGTTTCCCTTCAGAGCATGTTAAAGAAGTGTTAAATTTAGAGTGTATACACATAATTTACACCAAAGTATCATCATCTGGTACCATACAGGTTGGCATAGGCGATCATGTCCTTTCACAATCTTCTGTCCACAGTGCATCGTATCAGTTCTGTTAGTGACTGTTTTCCACTCCATGGCACCAAGCGTGATGTATAGAAAACATGGACAGCCTGAGACTCGCCACGCATGTTGTACTGAAAAAAATAGACACAGTCTGAGACTTGCCGCGTAATTTTTTACAGAAAACATGGACACAGTATGAGACTCGCCGCGTATTTTTTTACAGAAAAAATATACACAGTCTGAGACATGCCGCGCGTGATGTACAGAAAACATAGACACAGTCTGTGACTCGCAGCGCGTGGTGTATAAGAAAAACATAGACACAGTCTGTGACTCGCAGCGCGTGGTGTATAAGAAAAACATAATAACGTGGAGATAGTACTTCCATTTATTGAACAGAGAGAGAAACAGAAAAATTAATGATAATCACGCACCCCCCCCCCCTCCCCCCAATCCATTGTCAAAGCCTTCGCTCTTGCCATCCTCGGTGTTTTCACCGACGTGTGACGGCGATACTGGAAGCTTGGGGATACAAACAGGGCACTATGGAATTTTTTGCGATACTGTACTACTAGCAGAAAATCCTAAAGATCTACAACAATTGCTTAATGAAATAAACATTACAAGCAAAAAATATGTATTAGATATGAATATCAAAAAGACTAAAACTATGATCATAAACAAAGAATATTCTCAACACCTACAAATAAATATCAAAGTTGAAGGAATACACCTGGAGACAGTCCAGAGTTACAACTACATTGGACATACTATAACTAGTGATGGAAAATGTAAAACTAAAATAAACAAAAGAATAGGAATGGCAAAAAGTAATTTTAGTGCCATGAAAAGTATACCAACATCAAAATAAAAAAAACACCAGGGCTAAAGCTAAGATTAGCAACATGTTACAAATTCTCAATATTCCTGCATGGTGCAGAAACATGAATATTAAATAAGAAAACAGAACAGAAAAATGAAGCCTGTGAAATGTAGATTGATAGAAGAATAGATAGAATTAAATGGAAAGAAAAGAAAACAAATAATGAAGTCTTAAAAACAACTAACAATGAAAGGAGAACTACTAAACACAATCATTACAGGGCAAATGAAATTTTTGAGGCATGTTAAAAGACACAACGTCCTACTAACAATAATATTGGAAGGGAAAATACAAGGTAAAAGAGGCAGAAGCAGACCAAGACTAACACGGACGAGTAACATCAAAAGATGGACAAATCAGCCAATGACAATCTGTATCACCAAAGCAAAAGACAGAGTAGAATGGCGCTCCATGGTAGTCAACCTTCGATGCGGAGACAGCACTCAATGGTGATGATGATAATTGTTTCTGATTTCAAATAAAGATGGTCTGTCGACTAAAACTAAACGCTTTTCTTGATGTATACTTAGTTAGCAAGAGTGTCAAACATCTCATCCGTTAATTATTCAACTGATAGATTATTTAACATTTTTTATCAAAAGTCTACAAACTTCATTGCTCACTTATTCTATGTTAGTGTTTCAGGTATTCATGAAGTCTATATATTCAACATGTCAATGTGTGTATGCTCCTGGCAAATCCTTCCATCTCCATCCATCTCCATCCATCTAATGACATTCCTTTTAAATATACAACCAGTTCTCTTCTACTTGAGAGTGCACTGAGCTGATTTTACTTAATAGATTTTCGAAGTTTATTAAATTTATGTTGGCTTGTGCGGATGAAGAAATCAGCATCTTCCCCAATACATCTAAAAATGTGGTACAGCCAAGTTAAACCATGAGGTGGAAAATTGAAAACGTAGCAACGGCAATATCCCGCGTTTGGTTAAACAAAATATTTCAACGGAGCTGATTATATGATAATTCAACACAAATATTTTCAATGGCATTAATAAACAATGACGTTGAATGATTAAATAGAAAATCATAACATAAGAACATAATCGCGTACAAATTGGTCTTGTTTCCTACAGCTTTATAGAATGGTTATGAGGCAGGACTTAGCAGTTCGACTGCAAATCGGTATCAGTAGACACAGAAAAGGCAAAAACACAAACGACTACTCAGATCAGCAAGAGTTAAAGAAGGATTAGAGGAGATATAATACGTGACCAATCCGTTGTCGATTGGAAACACTCACTACACACAAACACACACTCACATATATGTATATGTGTATATATGTGTGTGTGTGTGTGTGTGTGTGTGTGTGTGTGTGTGTGTGTGTGTGTGTTGTGTGTGTGTGTGTGTGTGTGTGTGTGTGTGTGTGTGTGTGTGTGTGTGTGTGTGTGTGTGTGTGTGTGTGTGTGTGTGTGTGTGTGTGTGTTAGATCAAACAAAAGACAGTAAAACTCACATTACAACTTTCAAAATGTAAGGTCTGACCAAAAGGTAACATATTTTCCTGACATAAATTCAAAGCGTACTTATTCTCCTGTGTATACGTGTTTTGATTAAGCGGACCTGAAAGCGTACAATAGTCCCTCATCACACAGACTGAGAACCACTGTTTTCATTGAAACATTGTCAGCCCGTTTCTATTGTCTATCGGCACAAGTAAAGTACCACAATGGGGATCCTATTATTAATTTTTAGACTACTCCGTTTTTAGTCAATCACGTCGTCAGTGTTATGCTTACTTCCCCTATACGGCACACACACTCCTTCACACACATACTCACTCATTCTCTCTCTCTCACTCTCTCTCTCTCTCTCTCCCTTTTCTTTCTCTTTCTCTATCTTTCCCTCACATACATGCGTGCACTATCACGTGCACTAAACAACACATAACATAAAATAATACCTACCATTGTTATTATGTAAGGGCAGCTTGCGGCAAAGCGCTGGTTAGTCAAGTGGATTACAAAGGATGATGGATATGATCCGATGCCGATCGATGACTTCTAGGCTCACCTAGCCTTACATGGGTACCAGAGATATTTTCTGTGGAAAAGAAATAATTTGGTGGCGTAGAGCAGACATCATGAGCTAACAATTAAAGAGACTGTCAGGTAGCTAAGATGTCAAAACCAGGCAGATGTGTACCACTTATACGCTTGCGAAATATGTACCCTTAGTAGTAGGATACGCTTTGTACAGAGCTTCTCAGCAGAAGGCAATCTGATCATCAGAAGATGACCCGTCGAGCAAATGTTTCGGCCCTTCAGCTTCTTGACACTCTAGAGGAGGTGGGCCCGCCTGGGTCATGACTCCCAGGCGTCGACCTCCTGCTGCATTGACTCTAAGGCTTACACAGTAAGTTCGGCACAACATAACTACACTTAATACACAAAACACTCGAAAATAGTTTAACTAAGGCTTACATAGTATGTTCGGCACAAAATACCTACACTTACTACGCAAAACATTCGAATATAGTTTAACTTACATGTCTTGGCTTATCCTAGTTTGTTGCTGTGCTTCCTGGTCACCAAGACCTTACAACAGAGGCTCAGAAGAAAATACAAGCCATGGAGATGAAATGCTATCTTAAGTTTTTGGGCGTCTCTTACTTAGATCGAATTACAGATGATAAAGGTTTGCAGAAATAGTCCAGTAATTAGAAAACGCGATGATTATTTTGAGTTTTATGAAGAAACGCAAAAATGAAAACATTTGGCCACGTGTCTTGTTCATCTGGTCAGACAAGGACCATTCTGAAGGAATTACACAATGAGCTAGAGGGAGAAATAGACAAAAAAAGTGATGGAAAAATAACCTCAAATAATGGACAGGCCTTGTGTTTGCATAGTCCCAAATAATTCATTATTTATTGTTAGAATGTATGGTAATGGCATTTACAAACATTGTTATCGCTTTAACTCTCTGTCCAATTCGGCAACACGTTTGCGCCTATATTCATCTGAGTCAGATACATGAAAGTGCTTCGGCGAGAAAGTCCTCGTTTGTATTTTTAGTTGTTCAAGGAACTTTAACACTTTAAAGAGAAATACCCTCACTATGGCCTCTAATCGTCTTTTCATTTGCTTGCCTACTGTCCATGTTTTGCTTCCATAGGTCAGACTGACACTATACAGCACCTATGAACTCTCTTTCTCACTTCAATTGACATAGACTAGTTGCATAAGACGTTTTTTTAATTTTCTGAAATGCAGTTTTGGCCTGAGCTTTTCTGATATTTATTTCTGTGGTGCATTTGGTTATTTGTTTATGGAAGGCCCCGTATCAATGCAAACGAATTAAAATCCATAATTGCTCAACCGATGTGACAGCGTAATAATCCTAATATATATCTCATCTCCCAAACAAAAAAAGGTAACTGTAGTCCCCATCGTAGCAGTCTCAGCACACGACAAAATACATAAGGCGAAACCGCGCAGAAAGTAAACACAGCCATCTGTTCCCTGTCATACGATATCAACTTTCATCGTAAACAATGGGAATATCGAAATATGATCAAAACGGATGAGACACACAGCTCACGATGTGTACAGAGCACTCAGCTAAGTAGCTCCTGCAACAAGCCGGACTCGGAATATGAGGACACTGCAACATGAAACACTTGTGCATATTCCATCTGATGTTATTATTGTGCCCAAGTATTTGACGCGTTGTACTTGTTCCAGATGTGTCCTCTTTATTTGTATGCTGCATGATGGTGATATTGTTTCTTCGATATTACCATTACTTCTGTTTTCTTATTATTCAGACTGAGACCTTTCTATATCTTTCATAATTACTTTCTCATCATCATCATCATTGAGTACCGTCTCCGCATCGAAGGTTGGCTACCATGGAGCGCCATTCCACTCTGTCTCTTGCTTTGATGGTACAGATTGTCATAGGTTGACTTGTCCATCTTTCGATGTTATTCGTCCATGTTAGTCTTGGTCTGCCTCTGCCTCTTTTTTTACCTTGTATTTTCCCTTGGACTATTTCTTTTATTAGGCTGTTGTGTCTTTTAACATGGCCCAAAAATGTCATTTGTCTTGTTCTAATTGTGTTTAGTAGTTCTATTTTCATTTTTAATTGTTTTAAGACTTCATCGTTTGTTTTCTTTTCCTTCCATCCAATTCTACATATTCTTCTATATATCCACATTTCAAAAAGGCTTCAATTTTCTGTTCTGTTTTCTTGTCTAATGTTCATGTTTCTGCACCCTATAGGAATATTGAGAAGATGTAACATTTTGCTATTCTTAGTTTTAGCCCTGGTGTTATTTGTTTTGTTGTTAGTATATTTTTCATGGCATTAAAATTACTTTTTGCCATACCTAATCTTTTGTTTATTTCAGTTTTACATTTTCCATCACTGGTTATAATATGTCTCAGGTAGTTGTAGCTCTGAACTGTCTCCAGATGTATTCCTTCAACCTTGATATTTGATTGTAGGTCTTGAGAATTTTCGTTGTTTATGATCATGGTTTTAGTCTTTTTGATATTCATATCTAATCCATATATTTTGCTTATCATGTTTATTTCATTAAGTAATTGTTGTAGGTCTGAAGGATTTTCTGCTAGTAGAACAGTATCATCAGCATATTTTAGGTTATTGATTATCTTCCCATTAATGTTTAGGCCTGGCATCTCTATGATGTTTTTAAAGATTTGCTCAGTGTATAGATTGAACAAGCTTGGTTGTAGGATGCATCCTTGTCTTACTCCTTTTTTATGTCCATGGGTGTAGAGTTCTCCTCGTTATATTTTATTATTGCTGTTTGCTCACAGTACAAATTACATATTAGTCGTATGTCTGTGTCGTCCAGATTTATATCCTTTAGGCAGTCTATAAGTTGGTTATGGTGTATTCTATCAAATGCTTTGGTGTAGTCTATGAAGCAGGCATATATTGGTTTGTTTACTTCTATGTACTTTTCAACCAATATCCTCATGCTGAATATGGCTTCTTTTGTCTCACTGTTTATCCTGAATCCAAATTGCTGCTCATCAAATTCAGTATTAATTTTATTTTGAATCCTTCCTTGTATAACTTTTAGTAAAATTTTGGTTATCTGGCTCATTAGGCTTACTTTCTACAACAAAATAATGAACCGGATATTAATTCTCCTTTCTAGCTGGGACTGGAGAGAGCGTCTCAAGCAGATACTTAGCCCACAATCACCACATCGGCAACCTGTCAGGCTAACTTTTCCCGTCGTTGAGTTTGGTAGATGTGAAGTTAACAGTTATTTTTCACGCAAACACGTCTAACTTTGGTTTACCGTGACACTAAATGAAGAAACATATCAGGTAAAAAGACGATTTCACCAGAGAGACAAGGAACGACAACAAACTCCTGGTCTTCTTGCTTTCTAGATATTAAGAAGTAGGGATATTAGATATTAGGAAGAGTGGATTTTAGTAAGAAGAACATCTGTTTATTAAAAAAAAAAGGTTATCAAAGAAAGAAACAACAGATAAAAGAAAGGAAGAAAGAAAGGAGGGAAGGAAGGAAGGAAGGAAGGAAGAAAGAAAGAAAGAAAGAAAGAAAGAAAGAAAGAAAGAAAGAAAGGACCAAAAAATAAAGAAAGAGTACAGAAAAAAGAAAAAAAATGAATTAATGGAAGAATGTATGGAAGAAAGAAAGAAAAAAAGAAAGAAAAAAAAAGAAAGACTTACCATATTTTAGAGGTGGTATACAAAACGTATTATCAAATATGAAATGTAATATAACAAATTATAAACTGCAATTGGTACCAAAAAAAAGAAAGGTGGCATCAGAAATAGAAAGAAATAGATATTTAAAAAAAAATATTAAGTGTAATAAAGAAGAAGAGACCAGTGATGCACCACAATCAAACAAATAAATGTTCATTGCTAACAAAAACTCACAGCCAGATCAAATTTATTTTTAATCCGCCCATGGCGACTCAAAATGGCGGTGTCTTTTCGCTGGTTCGTTGGCAAGGAAGTGTCATTTCGTTGATGTGTGTTTCTGAATGAAGAAAATAGCATTTGGTGACTGTAATGGAATACGCTGTTGTGTGTTTCTGAATGAAGAAAATGGCATTTGGTGACTGTAATGGAATACGCTGTTGTGACGGCTCTTGTTTATTAACAAGGTGGGCTATTAATGGCGGGGTTGACTGTCATGTATGTGGAAGCATCACTGGAAGCAAATTCAACGATGAAAAACAACCAAATCGTGGAACATCGCATGATAGCGCTACCAAAAATATCTGAAGCAATTAGTCAGGAACTTCATCGTGTTTTCAATTGAAAACATCGTGTTCGTTGCATTTCATGTCCTAGACGTTTTGCAAATTTGATGTTGACTTGGAGTAATTGCCATGAGTCTTAAGATGAAATTGTGCGTTCAATAAATCAATGCGAGGAAGATTTAACATTGTTTCTGTAGAGAGAAAAAACGGGGGATTCGTTATTGTTCTATATCAGACCACCTAGAGAATTCACATATAACGCTGGGCAGGGGAAGGTCGCATTCAAAAACATTTGACTTGACAATGAGGAACAATGAGGTGAGTACAATCTGTCACCATCGGCGAACTCTGCCAACTGGATCAGGTGATTAGCTCAGACGTAGAAAATTAAACAGTAGAGCCGATGCTAATCGGTTCCCTAATGTAACTTCTGCAGCGGTCCAACGAACGTGACCTCATTCCACCATGTTTGGAAACGGAGGTCCAACTAATAACTAGATCAAACTTGGGCAGATGGTGCACGTAAGCCTGGGAGGGCCGACCATCTAAGGGCAGAATCCCCCTACAGAAAAGACCATCTGCTGCCTTGCGGGAAGATTGGGGACAATCAAAGGCTAAGGAAAGCAAACCTAAATAAAATGCTGGCTGAAATCGATGCACTGGTGCCACTGGCGCAGAACACAGTGCAACGTTTTAACAGGTATTCAATCAGAATGGATCTAACAGACTCTAATTATGATGTTTTGTCTGTGGAGTTCTCCCCCCCCGGCAGGTGAAATGATGGGCCACGTGCCACAAAGGGGTCCACCCCAAGTTATTGGTGTTCACCCTGACCCATTTTGGAGGTTTTTACCACAAAAAATAAGCCCTGACAATCAGACTAGCAGAGGAGGAGATAGACGTTGCCTGCATCCAGGAAACTCATCTTAATCCTCAGCACAGATTTATGATCAGGGGCTACCAAACATTTAGACAAGACAGGAAAGGTCACAAGGGTGGAATCCTTATACTTATTAAAAATTCCATCCCAGTAAAACTGATAGATGTAGTCACAAACGGAGAGGCAGAGATCATTGGTACAGACCTATACATTAACTCCGCTAGTATAAGAATATTTAATATATACTGTCCAAAGGACAAATTACTGAAGCTGGAGTCAATGTAAATAACACCATCAAAGTGTCTGGTTGTAGGAGACTTTAACAGCCACTCTGAAAGATGGGGATACAAGGAGTCAAATGTTCGAGGTGAAGAAGTGGAAGAATGGGAAATGGACAACAACCTATTCCTCATAAACTCTAGAGAGGACCCCCCAACCTTCTACTCAAGAAGATGGAAAACAACTTCCACTCCCGACCAAGCATTTGCAACTGGAGACATATCCATCAAAATAAACAGAAAAGTGCTAAGCCAACTCGGAGATAGTGACCACAGACCAGTCAAACTTTCAGTGGATCTTGTTCACAAAGGGGAGTTGCAAATACCTCTCCCCCGCTGGAACTATAAGAGAGCAGATCGGGCAAAGTTTGCAAGGCTCACTGATACTGCGCCTATCAACACCCACGAAAAGAAGGTCAATAATATGATAGAGCGGTTAACAAATGGAATCCTGAAAGCTGCTAAAGAATCCATTCCTAGAGGAGCAAGAAGAAACTACAAGCCATACTGGAGCAAGGAAATACAAAGACTAGAAGAGGAACTGGACTCTGCCAGAGAACTAGCTGAAACATCACACACCACAGAGAGCAACATTGCCTACAAAGCAGCCTCGGCCAAATACAGACGTGAGGTCGTGATATCAGCAAGACAGAGCTGGATAGACAGAACAGAGAGCCTTAATCTAGACAAAAATGGTCATAAAATATGGAAACTTACGAAAGCTATGAGTGACGAAATCAACTGCCGACCTTCAATATTGTGCCGACCACACAACCAAAACATCCTCACATGCAAAAGGGCAGCAAATCTACCGATAAAGACTTACAAAAACAATAGTAGAATAATCATTCCAATAGACAAACAGAAAGCTGCAAGGCGAGAAAACCAAGATGCAAAACACATGCCTTTAGCACCAGAAGAGCATCAGACGACCATCTTTACCCCAACTGAATAAGATTTTGCCCTCAAAGGATTGAAGCTCAAAAGTTCCACTGTTAAAGATGGAATCACCAACGAAATGCTCATAAATCTGGGACAGAAAGCCAAGGGCCAGCTTCAAAGGATAATAAATGCTAGCTGGAAGAGAGGTCATGTGCCGGCAATCTGGAAAGAAGCTATTATGGTGCCCATCAAGCGTGGAAAAGACCCACTAGACCCAAGTAGCTATAGACAAATTAGCTTACTCAGCTGCCTGAGTAAACTCATGGAAAAGCTGGTTAACAGAAGACGTATGTGGCATTTGGAGACAAAACAACAAATCGTACCACAACAAAGTGGCTTCCGTCAGCACAGATCAACTGAAGACCTGGTTACCTACATTGCACAGGTAATAGAGGATGCTCTACAAGAAAAGAAACACTGGCAGTGTGGGTCGATATGGAGAAGGCTTTTGATAGGGTTTGGCGAGAGGGTTTAAAGAACAAACTTTTTAGACTTGGCATCCAGGGTCGTTTATTCAATTGAGTCTCTCAATACCTTCAGGATAGAACGGCCAGAGTACAAGTTCAAGGTCAACTAAGTGAGAAGGTCTCTATCGAACAAGGTGTCCCACAAGGCGGAGTCTTGTCCACAACACTCTTTTTAATTTTCATAAATGACATCGTAATGGACATTCCATCCCGAATACACTCAGCAATATACGTAAATGATCTGGCGATATGGGCTCGCGAGGAAAGTATGTCAGTGGATGGTTCCAGGATGCAAGATGCCCTAGGTGAACTTGAAAAATGGACGAACACCTGGTTCTTACCAATCAACGAAAAAACTACATATACAATTTTCAGCCTATCAAGAAACACACTCTCTGCAAACTTGAAGATAAAAGACCATACACTCCCTATTGATCAAATCCCAACATATCTTAGCGTCATCATGAATCGCAGAATGAATTGGAAAAATCAGATAGACAGAGCAAGAAAAAAAGCCAGAAAACGAACTAATATTATGAGGAAATTGGCAGGAACGGACTGGAGTGAAGACAGCAATATCTTGAAACGACTATACGTAGGAAGAGTCAGACCTGAGTATGGAGTCACAACCTGCGCTATGGCTTCCAAATCACACTTTAGCAAAATTAACAGACCACAGAACCAAGCTGTCCGTATCATCACTGGTGCTATGACATCTACAACAAATCAAGACTCTAGAAACAGTAACAGGTTTACAACCCTTAGATGACAGACGGGTCACTAAAGTATTGCAACAAGTGGATAAATATAGAAGGCTCCTGAGCCACCCCATGCACCAAAGAATAACTGGTTTCTGAATTGTACGACTAAAGAGGAGCAACTTCGCTACAATCGCCAATGAACTAACTACTGGAGACCCAGTACTTTCCCAAACAATACCGAAACCCTTGGGCCCATCTGATATTCCTCCTCAACGGGAAACATAAAATACCAGAACTTAAGGAAAATATAACAGGAATCATGAAAAAAGGCACCCAATCAGACACAGAAAGAAAACACGTAGCAGAAAAACACATACACGATACCTACCCACAGCACTCTTGGTCCCACATATACACAGATGGCTCTGATACAAATGCCACCAGAAATAGAGGGGATGGTGTGTTCTTGACGCTGAATAACCAGGACGAGATCACCAAGTCAATAGCTACTGCGAAATTCTCAAACAACTTTAAAGCAGAAACTGAGGCCCTCAGAGATGCTGCAACACTGGCTACTCAACACAAAAATAACATGCACAATAAATTGGTGATTCTGACTGATGCTCTGTCAGTACTATCAGCTCTAAAAAGCCACAAGAACAATGAACTAGATGACTTGAGAACAACCCAAGACGAACTTTGCAATAACTTCCAGAGAGTAGTCATTCAGTGGATACCATCACACTGTAATATACACGGGAACGAACGCACAGACAAATTAGCTAAAGAGGGAGGGAGATTACGACAAGAGAACCATTCGCACAGTTATGATGAAGCCAAATCCATCCTCAAAGGTCAGTATCATGGAAAATGGAAACGAGAACACCCAAAGCATAACGAGAGTGACGGATACCACCAACTGTCAAGGAGGGATCAAATCATCATACTTCGCCATCGCACTGGCCACAATAGAATGAGGAATCACATGTTCACCAAATTCAAAATAGGTACAACCAGCCTATGCCACTGTACACTGGACAATATGACTACAAAACATATTCTACAGGATTGCCCCAGTACACAGACCTGAGAAGAGCAATGCGGTCCACACCCACCTCCCTGGAAGAGAAACTATATGGTGCAATCGAATCACTTAAACAGACAGCTGACTTCATGAGAGAGTATGGAATCCTACTCTGATTGAGTCTTGATCGCAGAGAGAGAGAGAGAGATCCGCCCATGACAGCTCATATCATCATCATCATCATCATCATCATCATCATCATCATCATCATCATCATCATCATCATCATCATCATCATCACCACCATCGTGCCGTCTCCGCATCGAAGGTTGGATACCCTGGAGCGCCATTCTGCTCTGTCTCATGCTTTAATGGTGCTGGTTGTCATAGGCTGACTTGTCCATCGTTTGATGTTACTCGTCCATGTTAGTCTTGGTCTGCCTCTATCTCTTTTACCTTGTATTTTTCCGCTCGAATATTACTTTTATTAGGCTGCTGTGTCTTTTAACATGCCCAAAAACTTATTTGTCTTGTTTCAGTTGTGTTTAATAGTTCTCTTTTTATTTTTAGTTGTTGTTTGTAAGCTATAGGTGAATATTTTTTTGGCTGATCTATAAGTGAATAAACTGTTGGCTGAGCTATAATTGAATAAACTGTTGACTGAGCTATACGCGAATAAACCTTTGGCTGAGCTGTAAGGGAATAAACTGTTGGCTGAGCTATAAGCGAATAAATTTTTGGCTGAGCTATAAGTGAATCAACAAATTAAGTGAAACAAGACAAATCTGAACCAAGTGCAACGTTTCAAATACTTGGGCACAGTGATAACATCAGATGGAAGATGCAACACAGAAATAAAAAGCAGAATAGCTCAGGCCAAAATAGCATTTCGGAAGATGAAAAATATCTTATGCAACAAATCTGTGTCAATAGAAATGAGAAAAAGTTCATCGATGCTATATAGAACTAATTTTGACCTATGGAAGCGAATCATGGACAATAGAGAAACAAATGAAAAGACGATTAGAGGCCACAAAGATGGGATTTCTCAGAAGAATGTTGAAAGTTCCTTGGACAGCTAAAAAGACCAGTGAGAAAGTTCTCAAAGAGACTAAAACGAAAAGGGAGCTCTTAAAAAAATATCAGAAAGAAGCAATCAACATATTTTGAGCACATCATGAGAAGAGGAAAGTTGGAATACTTGGTTACAACTGGCAAAATAAAAGGAAAGAGAGATCGCGGACGACAAAGAGAGAAAATACTGGATAACTTGGTGTCATGGCATGGAAAACAGTCAACAACAGAACTCATACGATGCACTTTGGATAGAAGATTGTGGAAGGACATGATCGCCAACGCCAACCGGTACGGCACATGATAATGATAATAAGTGAATAAATTGTTGACTGAGCTATAAGCGAATAAATTGTTGTCTGAGCTATAAGTGAATAAATTATTGGATGAGCTAAAGGCGAATAAATTGTTGTCTTAGCTATAAGTAAATCAATTATTGGATGAGCTATAAGCGAATAAATTGTTGTCTGAGCTATAAGCGAATGAATTGTTGTCTTAGCTGTAAGTGAATCAATTGTTGCCTCAGCTATAAGTGAATAAATTGTTGTCTGAGCTATAAGTGAATCAATTATCGTCTGAGCTATAAGTGAATTAATTGTTGTCTCAGCTATAAGCGAATAAATTGTTGTCTGAGCTATAAGTGAATCAATTTTTGTCTGAGCTGTAAGTGAATAAATTATTGTCTCAGCTATATGCGAATAAATTGTTGCCTCAGCTATAAGTGAATAAATTATTGTCTCAGCTATAAGCGAATAAATTGTTGCCTCAGCTATAAGTGAATAAATTGTTGTCTCAGCTATAAGCGAATAAATTGTTGCCTCAGCTATAAGTGAATCAATTGTTGTCTGAGCTATAAGTGAATCAATTGCTGTCTGAGCTATAAGTGAATCAATTGTTGTTTGAGCTATAAGTGAATAAATTGTTGGCTGAGCTATAAGTGAATCAATTGTTGTCTGAGCTATAAGTGAATAAATTGTTGGCTGAGCTATAAGTGAATCAATTGTTGTCTGAGCTATAAGTGAATAAATTGTTGTCTGAGCTATAAGTAAATCAATTGTTGGGATGCACCGAATGTTCTCAGACCGTGTGGATTATCGCCCTTAAGCGTTGACCGGTTATATACAAATAAATAGCTGGTATTATTGTTGGAGAGGAGAATGATACTTTTAATGGAAAGAAGGAAAGAATGATTAAAGAAAAATAGAAGGAATGATATAAGGACTAAATAAAAATATAACGAAGGAAGGAATAAATTAAGAAAAATAGGAGGGAGTTAAAGAAAAAGGGAAGAAAGGAAAGGAAGGATGGAAGTATTAAAAGAAGGATTAAAGAAAACAGTAAGAAGGGACGGAACTAAAGAAGTAAGGAAGAATTAAATAAAGAAAAAAAAAAGAATGTAAGAAAGAAAGAAAGAAAGAAGGAAAGAACTCCGTTATGCATTTGGAAACATTTCTTTACATTTTTCTCTCATTACTGTTGTCTATCTTTACATTTTTCTCTCATTACTATTGTCTATCTTGACACTTTTATCTCATTACTGTCGTTTATCTTGACACTTTTCTCTCATTACTGTCGTTTATCTTGACACTTTTCTCTCATTACTGTCGTTTATCTTGACATTTTTCTCTCATTACTGTTGTCTATCTTCAAAGCTGTCTGTCACTACTGTTGTCTACCATTACAGCTGTTCGTTATAACTGTTGTTTGTCGTTGTCTATCCTTACTGTTACTTTGTAGTTGTATATCATTATTGTTATCTATTTTTACAATTTTGTATCGTTGCTGCAGTGTATCATTACTTGTGTGTGTAGTTACTGTAGCCTATCATTACTGGTGTGTGTAGTTACTGTAACCTATCATTACTGTTCTGTATCATGGCTATATCGTATCATTACTGGTGTGTATAATGACTGTAGCCTACCATTACTGTTGTGTATTATGACAGTAACGTATCATTACTGATGCGTATAGTGACTGTAACCTACCATTACTGTTATGTATCCTGGCTGTAGCGTATCATTACTGTGTGTATAGTGACTGCAGCCTACCATTACTGTTCTGCATCGTGGCTGTAGCCTATCATTACTGGCTTGTATCATTATATGCATGTAAAGCATTCTCAGCAGAACAAAACGTGAAATGTTGTCACTGCAGTAGACGGACACTTCAGTTGTTACTGGAAAGTCAACAGAGCGGATATGGGAATACCTTGCCGTTGTGACGCCAGTGCAAGCTAAAGACTCAAGACACGTCAGAGCATGACTTAGAACCAATTTTAGTATCCCTCTTTACTCCCAAATTCCTTAATTTGTTCGTGTTAGATTCACTGTGTACTACCACCAGATTATATATATATATATATATATATATATATATATATATATATAGTGAAATGTATTAAGATCGATAAAAGACATTCTCAGAGTAGCAGTTGATGGTAATAGTATAAATAAATCTGAGGTATGCTAATAGGCATACTGTTAATTGCTGCCAATAAAACTCAGTTATAGAAAATATTTTGGCATTATAGCGATTAAGGTAGAAATAATGTCCTTTTTATTTGTTTGCCCATTGTCAATCATTCGCTTTCTTATATCAGGACTGGCTCTATAAAGTGGGAATATTATATGGACAGGTAAAATTGTAATGAGAGCTTTCTGAAGGGAGTCGCAGCAAAAGGAAATCGTTTTGTCAAGTTTAGGAGGAAACAGTGGTACATTTATTTGAAGGAAATGAGAAAGGAACAGCTGAAATATAATTTGAAACTGGTAAAGCTGAGGGAATCCTGTGTGTTACCGGGGCCTCATTATGAGGGAAGTAAACAATAGTGACACTGTGACCTTCCAGGCATGTCGTAAGAGGCGACTAAGGAGGTTGATTGATGGCTTGACAAGCTGTCATTGTAAAAAGTATTGTTATGGAAACAGCGCCATATTAGAGCATTGATCTCTGCAATATGTGCCGTTTTGGCACGCAAGGTTTCTGTTTTTTTTTGAGATTGTGGTTCTGCCATATGTGCTGTCTTCGGCTCGAAAGGACAATCGATCGATCGAAAGCTGAGGGAAGAGGAGAAAGAGATAATCAGAGAGAAAAAAAGATACCAGATGGTTTAAAAGAAGTGTTGTGTAGAATGTGAGTGACAGAAAAGACGCAGAATGTGACTGTTGGACAGGCATTGCATTTCTAGTACGTCTTTAGTATGTTTTCATTGCTCTTTTTTCATTAACCAATGTATGTTTGGAATTTCTCTGTAGCATTTTGTTTCGAATGAATCGATTTCCTTAATTTGCTGTTTGTGAGATTGTCTATGATTCACACCCTTACCTGTTGCTGCTATTCAGTGTCGGAGAAAAGAATGTTGCCTCTTCTTTATTTGTTTTTTTTTTCCAGATGACCAGTGTGTGCAGTGACGTGTAAGAAGCACCGATTGTAACTGAAGCATCAAAGTTGAAGCTGAAGTACCATCCATACGCATATACACAGATTTTTACAAGATGGCGCCTACAAAATAATTGAAAGCATTTTGCGATGTAGAATACGCGCCGAGTATAGCAGGAAACGGACTGTCGACTGTATATCTGTCGTGTCACCAAGGGCACCCATATTGAATCTTAGTAACGTAGGATTAAAAACAGAGATATTATATTACCTTTGGTATAAAAAGGATCCTCATGTCACGTCAAGGGGGTACTGGTTGGTCTCGAGGCAAGACGCCGGCCTCGAGTCAGAGAGGTTGTGGGTTCAAATCCCGGCTGCACCAATGGGATTTTTTATTTATGATTTATCTCTTTGCGGTAACCCCTGGTCTCAAGCAGAGGCTTGATCGTCAATTACTCATGGACGGACAAACTATGACTACCTCCGAAGCACGGAGTTACCTGCCTGTGCGGCAAGGGACGCCTGTGCACGCGGCTGCCAGTGAAAAAAATACTAACACGCACAATCCAGTTCCTAGTCTCTAGGGACTACGTCAGAGGTAAAAGCTGGCGAATGGTAAAAAAAAAACAAGAATCACTTCAAGTGGAACCAACAATAATTTATTGAAAAGGGTACATCCTTTTTTTTCGGACACTGTCTATATCACTGGAGATTTAAAAAAAAAAAAAAACAACATAAAAACTCATTTGGTTACTTTGATTTGGAAAGAAGGATTACGCAATTGAAGGCATAAAAAGAGTTCATCATCATCATCATTATGTAGAGCCAGTCGTGGCATATGGTGGCTGGGATGGGAGAAAAGTGTTTACGCAAATAGTACACAGCTTTGATAAATGGTGCTGCTCATTCAAAGTCCATTAACACATCAAAGCTAATGCGTTCCCCAATAATCGACAGCTGTCGAGGACAGTTCACAAAAGTGTCTAAACAGCGTAACTCAGTGCTCTGCCCCTTGTTATTCTTGGAACTCAACAGAGTTGCTGTTTTGTTACTAAGTGAATGCTCCTTGGTGACGTTTCTAGCAGAAAGGTGAGCCCTGCATGAAGATATCAGCGTCAATGACACAATTTAACACACATGTTGTCCAATATTCTGTCTCCTATCTTTTAATTCAATGGTGAAAAGAAAGGGGGGGGGGAGAAAAAAGGTATAAGTACAGCTTTACGTAACTGAAGGACAACGCAATAAAACGACGTTTCGGCTCAATAGGCCTTCAGCGGGAATAGTAGACAACCCACATTCACAAACAGATAAGTAAAAAAAAAGTAAAGAGTCACGCCAAATGGCGTATAGGGAATATGGTGTTAGTGACCATAATTTTTGTAGACCTTCGGCACATGATTTTTGGGGTAATGTGGTCGGTATTACGCCAGTGCCGACTTACTTTCCCAGAAAAAAAATCTGATACCCGTTTAAGGCTGGGTGAACCCGGAAGCCGCCGATTAGGATTAAACCCGACCTCTTGACAAACAGATAAGCAAACAAATAAACTGTGCTCTCACTACATTATAAAATAATCGTTACATTGTAATATAATGTATGTTATACTTACATTATTAATATAGTACAATGTAGTGTATAGTTTATTTTGTATTATTTTACTATCTAGTGCATATTTGCTTTATACAGTTAACTTGCTTAATTAACTCTGTGTGTATGTGTGTACTTGTGTACTGTCACTGTTCCTGCTGAAGGCCTATTGAGCCGATGCGTCGTTCGATTGTGTTGTTCTTCACTCAAGTAAAGCTATAACCATTCATTTTTTTTCTCTTTTTCTTCATTTCACCTTCATCATCAGCTTTACAGCAGCTTCGCGATTGTATGTATCTGCAAGCATTGTTATGTCTTTAACTTTAAGTTCAATGTCTTAACATTATAGCAGATCTGTTCTTTTTGCTGTCATCTTCTTCTTCTGTTACCTTTTCAGCTCCCTCTGAAGCTAAGGTCTTCAACAAACACTTTCCAAGCCGTTCTGTTCCTTGCCATTCTTTTAAGATCAGTCCATGTCTACCTTCTTGCTGTCATATTTAGTTGTTTTTTTTTTTTCGAAATTCCTATCGCCACGAATTTGTGATTCATCAAAGCTGAAAAAAAATAAAATAAAATAGATAGCGGGGACCTATGTGAGTAAGTTTTGCGGCCTGGCGGGATAATGACCATGCCACTTATAATTGTGCTGAGTAGTGAAGTAAATATTGACAGAAACACACTTCCAAACCGGTGACGGGGTATCTCTCTTTTATTGCCCCGAATGAGAAAATCTTATCAGTCACTTAAATGTATCAGTGTTAAATAGTCTGTTGTTAGTTCACTTTATAATTTATTAATTTAATATTTTTTTATGTGTTTTGATCATGTTTCGATATTCCGATTGTTTACGATGAATGATGATATCGTATGACGGAGAACAGATGGCTGTGTTCACTTTCTGTGCGATTTCGCATTGCGTCTTTTGGCGTGTGCTGAGACTGCTATGTTGGGGACTACAGCTACCTTTCTTTGTTTAATTTGAGGCATTATGGATTTTAATTCGTTTGCAGTGATACCGGGGCCTACCATAACCATATATATAGTTTATTACAAAATTTATTGATATTTTGGAAGCCGCCCTAGACAAGTGTGGTGTATAACTGATCTACTAAGGGTTAAAACAGTGCACATAACTCTGCTAAACAGTGCTGAGAATTGTGAATGAAGATCAACTTCCTGTTTCTAAACCACATGTGTAGACGAAAAGGTCACGTTATGGGAAGTTGATTAAACAGCTTTAATAGCGTGTGATAGAGCAACATAATGAACATTTGTATGTGCTTACTCTTGACAACGACAACATAGATTAAGTGAGCCTAATGGAATAATCATCAAAAGCGTCAGTTTGGTTTATTTGATCACCATCATGTGCCATACCTGTTGGCACAGTCGATCGTGTCCTTCCACACCTCTCTATCAACTGTCATCATCATCATGTGCCATTCCGGTTGGCGTAGGTGATCATGTCCCTCCACAATCTTCTATCTACAATGCATCGTATCAGTTCTGTTGTTGACTATTTTCCATGCCATGACACCAAGCTATCCAGTATTTTCTCTCTTTGTCGCCCGCGATCTCTCTTTCCTTTTATTTTGCCAGTTGTAACCAAGTATTCCAACTGTCCTCTTCTCATGATGTGCCCGAAAAATGTTGATTGCTTCTTTCTGATGTTTTTTTAAGAGCTCCCTTTTGTATCAACTGTACATCGTATAAATTCTATTATCATTATAATATAAAGTTCTGTTGTTGACTGTTTTCCATGCCATGACACCAAGCTGTCTAGTATTTTTTTTCTCTTCGTCGTCCGTGATATCTTTTTCCTTTTATTTTGCCAGTTGTAACGAGGTATTCCAACTTTTCTCTTCTCATGATATGCCCGAAAAATGTTGATTGATTCTTTCTGATGTTTTTAGGTTTTGTTGACCTCTTTTAGAATTTCTTTATTCGCCTTTTTAGCTGTTTGTTTGATAGATGAACATAAATTGAATAAAATGAATTGGTTATGACATGGGAACTTCTGATGAAGTTATGAATTAACATATATCAAGATGAATTATTTATCTTCTTGCAATCTTCAAACAAGACAGTACAGCTTCCATCATTTTTCATCTTTAGTATAATTATAATAATAATAATTATTATTATTATTGTTATTATTATTATCATCATTATGTGCCATACCGCTTTGCGAAGGCGATCATGCCCTTCCACAATTCTCTATCAACAGTACATAACGCACAAACTCTTTCAGTACATAAGGTTTTTATCAATTTAGAGGTAGAGATTTCAGAGACAATCTATTTTTGTTTTTAAATATCAATCTACATATTTATATTTATCTAACACTTAACACTTTATGTTTGAATTTTTAGATAATTAAACAAGGAATTATATTTCACCAATATTAAGATGATCTATCTATCTATCTATTGACCTTTCGAGCCGTAACCGGCCCATAGGGCGTAGACCAAGATACACCTTCTCCTATATGAATTTTTGTTCTAGCAGTTTTCTTTTAAAGATATTTTATCAAATCTCGCCATCTGTCTCTGTTCTGTGCAAGCAGTTCTATCTCATTGAGGGAGCCGATTCCTGCTGCTCTCGCCTCTCTCATCAATGTTCTTCTCAGTGTCTCCCTGGGTCTTCCTCTTTTTCTTTTACCTGTTGTTTCCCATATGAGGGCTTGCTTTGCTATTCGATTATTATCTCTTCTCATCACATGTCCAACGTATGACAGATGATACAAGACATAAAAAGAATATGGTTTGATGACAGTTTGCACTAATCAAACTGAGAGTGACGCACTGTGCGGTTAAACGTACGGAAAGCGTTAACCAACCCTAGGCAGTTAATAATCTAAAAGAGTAGGCCAAACGACCGTTGCCCGGGCAAACATTATTAAGATAATCAACCAAACAACATCACGGTCTGGACAATACAAATATTAGCAACTTTGAAGTCGGGGAATGTCTGCCCGTTAGTAGTTAGAAATCATAGATAACAACATCCACATTGCCTTTTTATTTTAAAGTAAATAAATGAGTTTCTACAGGATTGTGTTTATTCTCTCGCAACATATCATTGTATATATCATTTCAGAGGGCCCGTTAAATTCATCATCATCATTATCATCAAGTACCGGCCTGCTGGCGTAGGTGATCATGTCTCTCTACAACTTTCGATCACGACAGTTATTTATCATATCTGTTGTTGACCTTCTGCCAGTCATTCTCTTAAGTTGTCTGGTATCTTTTCTCTTCGCTTCCCTCTATCTCTTTGTCCCTCAATTTTCCCAGTTTTTACAATATACTCCAGTTGTTCTCTTCTCATTACATGGCCAAAAAATGATGATTGTTTCTTCCTAATATTTGAAATTAACTCT
Organism: Megaustenia siamemsis; assembly: GCA_032433765.1. Taxonomy (NCBI): domain Eukaryota; kingdom Metazoa; phylum Mollusca; class Gastropoda; order Stylommatophora; family Ariophantidae; genus Megaustenia; species Megaustenia siamemsis. Next base: position 12,904,735 of record JAVIAB010000106.1, on the reverse strand, counting down.
CTTTTATGCTTTGGCCTCTTTCAGAACGTTTTCATTACTCTTCTTAGCTGTCCATGGTATTCTCAATATTCTTCTGTAACACCACAATTCTACAGACTCCAGTGATTTTCTTGTCTGTTGTCCTATTGTCCATGATTCACATCTATATGTTAATACTGGCTCTACATAACATTTAAGAACTCTTTAAACCCGTTAAATTTACTTTAATAAAATGTGAAGGTACGAGACTGGAATCGGTATCTGAGTACTCGAGTTTTTACTTTAACTATACGTGCTCGACCGTCTTTCCAGAAGTAATTTGGAGACTCCTGTCTAGTGTCGCCTCAAGCATAGTAACTCTCCAGCGAGTCGGCGTTCCTCACCTTCCCAGGATATGAACCCAGGTACCCATTTCTATCAGACGCTGGGTCGACCTCTGGGCTATCTATTTCTTTTCCAACCACGAGTACAATTCACAGACTGTTTGTATCGGGAATCGAACACAGGTTATCCGAACAGCTGTAGCTAGTGGGGTTGCTTTCCATAGGTCCCCGTATATTAATTAATATATAAAGTAAATATGGGAAGCATGACTTTTTTGATTTTCTTTTTGTTATATCAAAATTACTTGTATACAGTTATTGTTACTAAATTTCATATCTATAATTAAAGTAGGATCCTTCCCCACAAAAGATACAGAAGTCAGAGTTTGTTTAGACCGTTACTGGCTCGTGGGCGCCACAGGTTTTTTTTTTATCTTCATGGAAAATTTGTTTAGTTTATTGATCATCATATAAAATTTGTTTAGTTTATTGATCATCATAGACAATTTGTTTAGTTTATTGATCATCATAGAACATTTGTTTAGTATATTGATCATCATAGAAAATTTGTTTAGTTTATTGATCATCATATAAAATTTGTTTAGCTTATTGATCATCATAGAAAATTTGTTTAGTTTATTGATCATCATATAAAATTTGTTTAGTTTATTGATCATCATAGAAAATTTGTTTAGTTCAATGATAATTATATAAAGTTTGTTTAGCTTATTTATCATCATATAATTTTTTTTTAAGTTTATTGATCATCATAGAAGGTTTAGATTATTGATTGATCATAATAGAAAGTTTGTTTAGTTTATTGAACATCATAGAAAGTTTGTTTTGTTTATTGACTATCTTTGACAATTTGTTTAGTTTATTGATCATAATTAAAATATTGTATAGTTTTTTGATCACCATAGGAAGTTTGTTTAGTTTCTTGATCTATCTATTGACCTTTCGAGCCGTAACCGGCCCATAGGGCGTAGACCAAGATACACCTTCTCCTATATGAATTTTTTGTTCTAGCAGTTTTCTTTTAAAGATATTTTATCAAATCTCGCCATCTGTCTCTGTTCTGTGCAAGCAGTTCTATCTCATTGAGGGAGCCGATTCCTGCTGCTCTCGCCTCTCTCATCAATGTTCTTCTCAGTGTCTCCCTGGGTCTTCCTCTTTTTCTTTTACCTGTTGTTTCCCATATGAGGGCTTGCTTTGCTATTTGATTATTATCTCTTCTCATCACATGTCCAACATATGACCATCGTCTTTTCTTGATTACTGAAGATATTAGTGGTTGATTGGCGATTTCTCTAGTTTCCTCGTTTGTTTTGAATTCGTTCCATTCTATACCAAGTATTTTCCTTAGACATTTATTTTCGAATGCGTTCAACTTTGTTTCTATATCTCTTGTTGTTTTCCAGCTTTCACACGCATACGCAAGGGTTGATAGTACATTTGATTTGAATAGCCTAAGTTTTGTGTTTGTGCTGATGAGTTTTGATTTCCACAACTTTTCAAGGTTTCTGAAAGACATTGCTGCTTTAGCCATTCTGATTCTAATTTCTTTGCTCGTATCCCCTTCTCGATCAATGTGACTTCCAAGATAGATAAAGTGATCGATCTCTTCTACTGGTTTGTTTTCCATGTATATTTTGTCACTTGTTGGAATTAAACTTTTCATGACTTTAGTCTTTTCATGATTGACCTCAAGCCCAATTTTGCTGGCTATTGATGATAGTTCATTTGTGTTTTCCTGCATCGTTTTTATCTGACTGCTGATGAAAACTATGTCATCAGCAAAGTCGAGGTCCTCCAAATGGTCTCCTTGTATCCATTCGATGCCTTTATTACCAGTGCAGCATTTCTTCATTATGAAGTCCATAACAATTCCAAATAACAAGGGCGATAAAATACATCCTTGTTTAACCCCAGTTTCTATTGGGAAACATTCGCTCAGTCCTTCCTCTGTTCGAACTGCACATGTGTAACCATCATACATGTCTTTGATAATATTTATGATTTTTGATGGTAAACCATATTGCTTGAGAATATTCCACAAAGAATCTCTATGAATACTATCAAATGCTTTTTTGAAGTCGATGAAGTTAAGTACAAAAGATTTTTGCTTTTCAATGTGTTCCTCCAATATAAGTCGTAGAATGAAAATGTGGTCAAGACAGCTTCTCCCTTTTCTAAACCCAGCCTGTTCTTCACGCATTACTGTATCTATTGAATCCTTTATTCTATTTAGGATGATTTTACAGAATAACTTTGAGGCAACTGACAAAAGTGTCACGCCTCTCCAGTTGTTACAAAGTGTCTTGATACTTATTGATAATTTGTTTACTTATTGATCATCATAGAAGGTTTGTTTTGTTTATTGATCATCATAAAAGGAATGAAAAGTTTGGGAACCGCTCTCCTAAACAATAACAAGTATAGTTTAATGTGCCCTTTTAATCTGGCATGAGAACCACTGTCTTCTTTGCTGGTTCAAATATTTAAATGTGGTTCAGTACTAGTTTGAAGATAGCCAAACTAACATCATTAGAGCAAAATAACAATTTTTTTTAATTTGGCTGGAAATAAGACCTTTCTGCCCTTAAAATATGTACTAAACTACTTCACATTTTACATTCATAAATTGGTATCATTTCCCGTCTTATTATTTCTTTTAAAATTATAGGAGATTAAAACAAAATTATTTCGACATGTAGCAAGATTTTATGTGAAAAAGTGTCCTTTTATTTATTCATGTGAGAGTTTTTAATATTTTGTTCAAAAATTACGAATCAATGTTTCTTAAAAACTAAATGTTTAATGAAATTAAAGACATTTACGCAATTTCATTAGAATCAACACATCTATTAAAAAAATTGTATTTTTTGGTTCTGGTATTTATTATCATAATTATTATAACCCGTTATTGAGTGTTCGTTAGTGCATCAGTCTCTTTCCCTAGGGCGGAGGGATACCACAGAGAAGGAGCATCGAGAACAATTCTGGCGCAATTTCAGATGGTTTGTAACTAACATTTCAATTATTTATTTATTTTATTTTTAGCGATTTTAACTGCCCTGGCCGCTTTCACGACGTGCTAAATCTAAACGAGAAAGATGGATGGGCATAAATGAGTAGAGGAATAGAGAGATTACTGAGTAAAGCATTTAGAAATCCTTTTCAAAGTTTCCGAATTATTTTTTCTTTGAAATGTTAGCTTTCTTTTGTCTTCTGTGTTTTACCTTTACCTTCGAGTGTTCCTAGTTTCTGTTTGTGTGTAATCTCTAAATCTCAGGTGAGGGCAAGTTTTTCCCCAGATGAGGGCTAGTTTATCCCAGCTGTGGCTATGTTTATTCCAGCTGAGGGTAAGTTTATCCCAGCTGTGGCTACGTTTATTCCAGCTGAGGGTAAGTTTATCCAAACTGTGGCTACGTTTAAACCAGCCGAGTACAATTTTATCCCAGCTATGGATACGTTTATTCCAGCTGAGGGTAAGTTTATCCCAGCTGTGGCTATGTTTATTCCAGCTGAGGGTAAGTTTATCCCAGCTGTGGCTACGTTTATTCCAGCTGAGGGTAAGTTTATCCAAACTGTGGCTACGTTTAAACCAGCCGAGTACAATTTTATCCCAGCTATGGATACGTTTAAACCAGCTGAGGGTAAGTTTATCCCAGCTGTGGCTACGTTTATTCCAGCTGAGGGTAAGTTTATCCAAACTGTGGCTACGTTTAAACCAGCCGAGTACAATTTTATCCCAGCTATGGATACGTTTATTCCAGCTGAGGGTAAGTTTATCCCAGCTGTGGTTACGTTTAAACCAGCCGAGTACAATTTTATCCCAGCTATGGATACGTTTATTCCAGCTGAGGGTAAGTTTATCCCAGCTGTGGCTACGTTTAAACCAGCCGAGTACAATTTTATCCCAGCTATGGATACGTTTATTCCAGCTGAGGGTAAGTTTATCCCAGCTGTGGCTACGTTTAAACCAGCCGAGTACAATTTTATCCCAGCTATGGATACGTTTATTCCAGCTGAGGGTAAGTTTATCCAAACTGGCTACGTTTAAACCAGCCGAGTACAATTTTATCCCAGCTATGGATACGTTTATTCCAGCTGAGGGTAAGTTTATCCCAGCTGTGGCTACGTTTAAACCAGCCGAGTACAATTTTATCCCAGCTATGGATACATTTATTCCAGCTGAGGGTAAGTTTATCCAAACTGTAGCTACGTTTAAACCAGCCGAGTACAATTATATCCCAGCTATGGATACGTTTATTCCAGCTGAGGGTAAGTTTATCCCAGCTGTGGCTACGTTTAAACCAGCCGAGTACAATTTTATCCCAGCTATGGATACATTTATTCCAGCTGAGGGTAAGTTTATCCAAACTGTGGCTACGTTTAAACCAGCCGAGTACAATTATATCCCAGCTATGGATACGTTTATTCCAGCTGAGGGTAAGTTTATCCCAGCTGTGGCTACGTTTAAACCAGCCGAGTACAATTTTATCCCAGCTATGGATACATTTATTCCAGCTGAGGGTAAGTTTATCCAAACTGTGGCTACGTTTAAACCAGCCGAGTACAATTATATCCCAGCTATGGATACGTTTATTCCAGCTGAGGGTAAGTTTATCCCAGCTGTGGCTACGTTTAAACCAGCCGAGTACAATTTTATCCCAGCTATGGATACGTTTATTCCAGCTGAGGGTAAGTTTATCACAGGTTAGGACCAGTTTATTTCAGCCATCGCTTTGTCTATCCCAGCTGAGGATACGATTATCCCAGTTGAGGGTCGATTTCTCCCAAATGAGAGCAAGATTCTCCCAACTCAGGGCAAGTTTCTCCCAGTTGAGGGCCGGTTTCTCCCAGGTGAGGGCAAGATTCTCCTAGCTGAGGGCAATTTTCTCCCAGCTGAGTTCAATTTTCTCCCAGCTGAGGGCACGTTTCTCCCAAATGATGGCACGTTTCTTCCAGCTTAGAACACGTTGGTCCCATCTGAGGGCCAGTTCATCTCTACTGTGGGTGGGTTTGTCAGAGTTATGGGCCGGTTTAACCCAGCTGCTGGCCGATTTATCCTAACTGAGACGTACTTTATCCAAGCGAAGGGCAAATTTATCCTTGCTGTGGGCCACTTTATCCCAAGTGAGAGAAAGTGTATCGCAGGTAAGAGCACTTTTTTTTCTTTTCTTTATTGACACTTTTTTCTTTTCTTTATTGACACTTTTTTATTTTCTTTATTGACACTTTTTTCTTTTCTTTATTGGCACTTTTTTCTTTTCTTTATTGACACTTTTTTCTTTTCTTTATTGGCACTTTTTTCTTTTCTTTATTGACACTTTTTTTCTTTTCTTTATTGGCACTTTTTTCTTTTCTTTATTGACACTTTTTTCTTTTCTTTATTGACACTTTTTATTTTCTTTATTGACACTTTTTTCTTTTCTTTATTGACACTTTTTTCTTTTCTTTATTGACACTTTTTTTCTTTTCTTTATTGACACTTTTTTTTTTCTTTATTGACACTTTTTTTTTTCTTTATTGACACATTTTTTTCTTTTACTCCACTTAGAACACGCCCCGTTTTCGACAAGTCTAATCTCATTATATCACCTACTTTGTGTTTCACGTGGAAAAAAAAATATATATATATTCACTTGACATGACTTTCCAAATGGTTGGTTTCAACACCTGGAGATAACCGTTGCTTCAACACTACAGGATCAAACCACTCCCTCTTAAAATACAAACACACGGAAACACACACATAAACATATACCCCCTCCAATTCACATATCAAATTTCTTTCTTTTTTTCTTTTTATCTGCCTGCTGTTTCCTTGAAACGTCGAATGAGAAAGGAGGAATGTATGACGTAATCTAATGTATGTTGATGTTGTGTTGCTTGTTCTCATAGTAACTTCCCATTTAGATGTAGCGTCGTGTTTCTGAGTATCTGGACGCTGTTAAGATAGAACTGTTTTTGATCTCGCATTAACCGCATCAGATAATGAATATTTATAAAGACATAATGATGTACTCAATCACTGATTAAATAATGTAACCTCATTAGATGGCATTATGTAACGCCTGTTTACAATATTGTATTTATTTATTTATTTTTGTTCGCCAGTTTTTACCACTGGCAAAGTCCCTAGAAGCTGGGAACTTGTGCGTGTTAATCTGTTTTTCCCTGGCAGCAGTGTGCACAGGGGTTCCTCGCCACACAGGCAGATAACTATCTTCGGAGGTACCCTTTTTTTTCGATGAGTAATTAACGTTTTAAGATTCCGCTGCTGAGACCAGGGGTGGTTGCCGCAGAGAAAAATCACAAATAAAAATCCTAACTTGTCCAGACGTGATTTTAACCCACAACCTTTCTGACTCGAGGCCGGTATCTTGCCTCAAGACCCATCAGTCTACGCCTGTTTGTTATAACCAGAAGTCACAGTGGCTGAGTTGGTAGAGCGATCGCAACCTACAGAAGCGAGAACACAGTTAAGTTGTTTGTTTTCATATTATTGTCATTGTAGTTCTAATTTTAGAAACCTTCGCATTGTTTATCGATACGATGTCCTACGTCGAGAACATTCCCATCATTCTTAAAATTGATTTTGTGTGAAAGTAATTTCAATTTGTGATATTCATTTTGTGCCAAACAAAGTAAGATCTCTTCCGTGTAAATTAAACAGTCAGTTAAAAATTATATTTTACCATTTGATGCTCGCAAAATAAAGGAAAATATAAAAAAAAAAAAAAGTATAGTCAAATCAGAGTGTTTCGGGGGATACACCATTCAATTACTTTATCACAACTTTTTTTTTAATTTCAAGATTTGATTTCTTTGAAGTCTCTTTGAATGTTCAATATAAGATGCATTTTTATTTCATTTTCATGGAAAGACACACTTGAGCAAATCAATAAAAGCAGTGGGGAGCAAATGGCTGCCCGCTGGCCATATCTGGCCCGCTATTATGTTCTTCTTGGCCTTCGATATTTTCTTTTTGGCCTATTCATATGATCCTGGCTTTGACCATAATCCTCGGGATGGAATCCTAGGGGGCCCTCGGTCAACCTTAAGTTGGCCACCACAGAACTAAAGTATCAGTATATGAAAAACTGAAATTTGGTATGCGAGATTGTGTGTGTGTCTGTGTGTGTGTTTGTGTTTGTGTATGTGTGTGTGTGTGTATGTGGGAGAACAGAATAGCAAGAACAGGACTTCTGCTGTCATGGCTGTTACGTGCCGGTCGTTTTTATAATTCGGCTCTTCCTGATATATTTAAATGGTTTACGCGACAGTCTAGTTGTGTTTTATTAAATTATGTGCTGCTATTCCTCGTTTTGGTGTTTGTTTTACTTCTGACGAGTGATGGACTGTGAACGTTACCGATATTTAAGTGGAATATGTTTTATTCTTCTTTGTGTCGTGTGTTCGCGGTTCGACAGGCAAACATATAGTTCGACAGCAATTGTGCCGGGCGGGTATGTCCAACCCGAATGTAAAAAGTCTGTGACGGTGAATGGGGCGGAATAATCAGAAATGATCAACGGTCCAGAAAGCGAAAACAGCAAAGTATGTGGTACATATGAGGCATATTCAGGACACGAAAGACGAATATGGCAGACCACCGTAAAAGAGATTGGAGCCTCATCATGTAATATTTCAAAGAAAACCATGGAGAGAAATTCTAACTATTGTCATAAGAACGAACTAAAAATAATTACATATAATGTTAGGACCTTATATCAAGAAGGAGAATGAGAAAATCTTATGGTAGAAGCAGAACGATTAAAGATGGATATTTTAGGCATATCAGAAACAAGATGAAAGAAAGTGGATACATACAAGACGATTAGTAAACAAAAGAATAGGTATGGCAAAAAAGTAATTTTAATGCCATGAAAAATATACTAACAACAAAACAAATAACACCAGGGCTAAAACTAAGAATTGCAAAATGTTACATCTTCTCAATATTCCTGTATGGTGCAGAAACATGGACATTAGACAAGAAAACAGAACAGAAAAATTGAGGCCTTTGAAACGTGGATTTATAGAAGAATAGGTAGAATTGACTGGGGGAAAAAAAAGAAAACAAACGATGAAGCTTTAAAACAACTAAAAATGAAAAGAGAACTACTAAACACAATTAGAACAAGAAAAATGAAATTTTTGGGGCATGTTAAAAGACACAACAGCCTACTAAAAGTAATATTGGAAGGGAAAATACAAGGTAAAAGAGGCAGAGGCAGACCAAGACTAACATGGACGTGTAACATAAAAAGATGGACAAGTCAACCTATGACAACCTGCACCATCAAAGCAAGAGACAGAGTGGAATGGCGCTCCATGGTAGCTAACCTTCGATGCGGAGACGGTACTCAATGATGATGATGATGATGTTGGAACAGTAGAACGGCCGGCGTGGTTACGATCTCATGGCCCATCAAATGTACCGTTGATCATTGAAACTAGCAACACTAACATTTCCATTATCCATGACGTGGAGGGAGACCTAACTTGACTGACACTGTCTGAAGCCTTTTTTCTATTTCTCTCATTTGTTTCTGACTTTCACCCGATTGCTATGTCTTTTGGCGTGTGCTGAGACTGCTATGATGGGGATTGCAGCTACCTTTCTTTGTTTGGGAGATGAGATAGTAATTCGGAGAATTCCACTGGCGGTTAAGCAATTATGAATTTCAATTCGTTTACAGTGATGCCGGGGCCTTCCATAATTATAATCTGATGGCTACTAAAGAAATGGATAATCCTCTTCATCTTCCGCCCTTAAAAGGACGTTAATTGGGCGTAGATTTGTTTATTGGTTTATTTGCGACTTTATGCCCAACACTTCAGACTTCAGCATAGCATTTTTGAGTACCGGGTTGCCATCCCTCTTCCAGCCCTGCAGTCTTGGTGAGATTAAACAGGTTATTTTGTTTCTGGAGGCACATCGAAGAGATGGAGTAGGGTTTGGATGGTTCTGGTTCACTTATCCTTGTGCAACCCATCAATTATGAGTTGCAGGCACCTTCTAGATCTCTTGTTTGTGGATACCTTGTCTCCAAGCCTTTGTTTATGAGAACAGAGTTGAGGTCAACTGTTGTTTGTTTGTTTGTAAACACTAGTTTTGTAACCCTAGCGAAGTTCCGAATGCCTGAATTGATGTGAATGCCCCTTTTTCCTATTGTACACACCGACAGACGTCTTCTTATGTGTCCCTCGCCATACAGGCAGATTATCTCCGACTTCACATGTAAACTGTTGAGTCAAAGTTACATTTGGTGAACAATGGATAATAACTCTTCCCTCCTCCTACAAATGCACAATAAATAAAAAACAAAAAAAAAACACGTATTTACAGTGCCTCTTGTCTAATCTGATAAAGAGAACGAGATCTCCAGGTATCTGTTGATGGTGTTTTTGGAGTAGACTGATTGATTCTACTTGGACGCAGCCTCGGTCTTTCTCCAGAGTAGGATTTCTTTCTGTGTAAATATTTTGAGCAGCCTTTGTTAAGTTGGCAATAGGGAAACTATCGTTAGAAAAAGAAAAACAAGCGGGAGAAATGGTCTCCTGAAAGTATTCTTCTTCTTGTCTCTAAACAGTACTTGGACGTGTGCTCTGTAGCCGGTGATTTTTCATGTTTTATTAAGTAAAAAAAAAAAAAGTAAAGTACCTCCGTCACGCCAAGTGGCGTATAGGGAATATGGTGTTAGTGACCATAAATTTTACAAACCGTGGGCACATTATTTTTGGGGTAATGTGGTCGGTATTACGCCCGTGCCGCTTTACTTTTCCAGAAAAAAATCCGGTACCCATGAAAGGCTGGGTGAACCCGGAAGCCGTCGGTTGGGATCGAAACCTACCCCTTGTCCTTTGTAGTCCAGTTCACTAACCACTGAACTATCGCGGCTCCGTTTTATTCAGTAATTATATATTAATAACAAACTTCATAAAAAGACGAAGACTGTAATATTTTATATTATTTTTTTTACGACAAATATTGCGCTTATTTATTGTGGGTGGTGCTCACCGGATTTTAAAGAGACCTTCATAAAAATATTATGAATAAAGATAACAGAAAAGTAAGAGCCATGTAATTAATTGTGTTTATGTTTTAATTATGCTTGCTAGTTTCGCCGTGGAAAAGAGAATAAAGCTAGTCAAAAATAAGCAGTCGTAGACTCTGTCGTTGTGATTTGAACAGCTCGTCAACAGAAGGAGCTTACAAAAAAAAAGTAAAGTACCCCCGTCACGCCAAGTGGCGTATAGGGAATATGGTGTTAATGATCATAAATTTTATAGACCTTCGGCACATGATTTTTGGGGTAATGTGGTCGGTATTACGCCCGTGCCGCTTCACTTTCCCAGAAAAAAAATCCGGTACCCATTATAGGCTGGGTGAACCGGAAGCCGTCGGTTGAGATCGAACCCTACCTCTTGTCCTTTGTAGTCCAGTTCACTAACCACTGAGCTATCGTGGCTTCCAAGAGAATGCGCTTATTGCGAGCTATATGCGACGCCCTCTGAAGGGTGATAATGAGAGTCACATTTTCAACTGAGTTTTACCATACAGATTTTAGTAGCAGCATCTAAGACCTGACTTTAAAGTTGCATGGTGAGCCAGATATCGTTGGTGTTTTAGGAAAGTGTTAGTGAAATTAGCCGTAATCGTTGAGTTATTGTTTAGCAAGGAAGACATACATAAGCAGATGTGAAGTTGTCACTGTAATGGGCATGTTTTAAGAAAATCTATAAAGATTATCTTAAAATAGCATTTAACCCGATTAATATGTACGCCTTGTCAATGAGCGCTTAGTAGTAGTATTAGTAGTAGTTGTAGTAGTAGCAGTAGCAGCAGTAGTAGTAATAGTAGCAGTAGGAGCAGTAGTAATTATAGTAGTAGCAGTAGCAGTGGTAGTAACAGTAGTAGTAATAGTGGTTGTAGCAGTAGTAGCAATATCAGTAGCAGTAGTAGCAGAAGCAGTAGTTGCAGTAGCAGTAGCAGTAGTAGTAGTGGTGGTAGTAGTAGTAGCAGTAGTTGCAGTAGCAGTAGTACCAGCAACAGCAGCAGTAGTAGTAGTAGTAGTAATGGCAGTAGCAGTAGTAGTAGTGGTGGTAGTAGTAGTAATGGCAGTAGCAGTAACAGTAATAGTAGTGGTGGTAGTAGTAGTAGCAGTAGTTGCAGTAGCAGTAGTAGCAGCAACAGCAGCAGTAGTAGTATTAGCAGTAGTAGCAGAAGCAGTAGTTGCAGTAGCAGTAGCAGTAGTAGTAGGGGTAATAGTAGCAGTAGTTACAGTAGCAGTAGCAGTAGTAGCAGCAACAGCAGTAGTAGTAGTAATGGTAGTAGCAGTAGTTGCAGTAGCAGTAGTAGTAGCAAAAGCAGTAGCCATAGTAGCAGCAACAGCAGCAGTAGCAGTAGTAGCAGCAGCAGTAGTAGCAGCAACAGCAGTAGTAGCAGCAACAGCAGCAGTAGCAGTAGTAGCAGCAACAGCAGCAGTAGTAGTAGTAATGGCAGTAGCAGCCTCCGTCAGTCATGGTTGATCATGGATTTTGCAAACGCCACTAGAAATGTTATTTCTTTCTTTTCTTTCGCCAAGTAATCTCGTTTTCTATGAATCTGTCTGCTTCTTGCTTGAGTTGGAGCTTTAGAGTGTGGTTCCAAAGAGTGTGGTTTGCTGCTATTTCTTCCCAGGCTGCAGGGTTTATGTTCAGAGTCTTCATGTCACGTTTACACACGTCTACAAATCGAAGTTTTGGGCGCCCCCTAGTTCTTTTGCCATCTGCTAGTTGACCATAGAGTATGTCTTTTGGTATGCGGCCATCTTTCATAATATCTTCATGACCAAGCCAGCGTAACCTAAGTTTTTTTGAGCAGCATGTAGATGTTAGGGCGGGTGTAAGAGAGATGATCTCCACGTTTGTCACAGTTTTGTCCTTCCAGGTGATACCAAGAATATGGTGTACATATCGTATATTGAATGCATTTAGCCTTCTTTTCTGCGTTGCATAAGTTGTCCATGATTCGCTGCCATACAGAAGAATACTAATAATACAGGTATTTTAATCTGCGGGGTTTGTTTTAATTGTCAGTTTCTTGATTTACCAAATACGTATAGAAAGACGGGCGAAGGTGGTAGCAGCTTTACCAAAACTAACGTCAATTTATGTTTCTAAAGTTAGCTCATCGTTAATGATGGACCCCAGGTAGCTCTACCACTGCACGACATCAAGTCTGTAGTTGTCGATAAAGATAGCAGGTGTTGCATCGCCGTCTTTACCGAGTATATTAGTTTTCTGCAAACTTATTGTTAGACTGTGGAGCACTTATCACTGCGCGTTAATGTCATGTGGGACACATGTATTTAGTTTTAAGAAGAGAACGTTTCTGATTAGAAGCAAATAAAAAACGCACCGGGTGCGATAATGCAGTGAACACTAATGTTCTCATGTTTAACCGTCCACACCCCGCTAATTGCAGTGAAACCTGTTCCAGGATGGAAATTGAGAAAATGGAAATGGAGATTGTCTTCTACTTCTTCTACCTTTCAGCTCCCTGTGGACCTTCTGTCTTTAACAAACACTTTCCAAGTCGTTCTGTTTCATGCCATTCTTTTAAGATCATTCCATGTGTTCCCCATCATATTCATCTGTGCTTCTATCTGTCTTCTCCTAGAATTCCTTGCTCTTCCGCTTTGTCTTTTCCCCTGGGGATTCCAAAAAAGGGCCGTTGTGTAATACTCTCAGTTGGCTTCCAGTGTGTGTCCTATCCAGCGCCATCATCTTCGCTGTATCTCTTAATCGACTGGTATTTGACTGGTACATTTCCATAATTCTATGTTAGTGAATTTGTCCTGCCATTTCCACCCTTTTAATCATTAATGGATGCTTACACATAATAAAAGGGTGGAAGGATGCATCATTGTAGTAACACCAAACACTGTATATCAACAACGTCTACTGTCGCTTGCGACAAATAATTGTTATTATTACTTGTATTATGTCTACTATTATTATTATTAACAGCGGTTTTATGTTTATATAAAATAAACATAAAATAGTATTAAGCAGCTAAACTAACAGAAAGACAAGAAATAATACGCCGTTTCGGCAAAAGCCTTGATCAGGTATAAGAAACTATACACTTTAAACACAAAGTTCCGAGTTAGAATGCACAACTACATAGCTCTTTAAAAAAATGGCGGGAAAGATAATGGCCAGGATTTTCGTAGGGGGTGGTTAAACGATTTATAGACAATATGGCATGAAGGGTTTAATTGGACCAAAGGAACCAATGAAAAGATCAATAAAATATTTGAAGAATAAAAATTGAGAGGAGGTGTCTTATGGGGTACAAATAAAACTGGAATAAGACTAACAGAAAGAGAAATTAGGGGTGGCATGGGGGAAAGGAGAGGAAGAGTGGTAATAAATATAAAACAAGGAGGAATAGGATAGGGAACATGAAAGATATAGAGAGGAGACCAGAGATTAAAGAAAAGAGTGAACAGAGATTAATCCTCTCGGTTGAAGAGTACCAAAGCGGGCTTTGAGTCGGTTCTCCAACGTGAAACGACTATGGGTATAAGAGGAACAAGAGATGATGCCAGTAACACGGAAGTCATCAGAGGTATTATGTCATGGCAATCTATAATGGGGGGAGACAGAAGTGCCAGAATGATGTTTGATGTTATATAAGTGTTCACAGATTCTCTTCCCCAAACTTTGACCTGTTTGGCCAATATATATTTTGAGACAACTTTGGCAGATGATGACGTATATCAAATTCCGGGAAATGCACGTAAAGACTTCTTGGATATTAAAAATACCATTTGGGAACGAGACTTTGTGAGTCTGTAGTAAGAAAGGCACGCACTACATGATCTTTTGCAGCGGGTCGTGCTAGAAGGTTCTGGCAGGGTTGCGGAGGCCCCTTCTAACCAAAATGTCCCGAAGGTTCCTATCGCGTTTAAAAGCCGCCAATGATGGGTCAGAGAATAGAAGGCGAGTAGTAGGGTCAGAGTGGAGGATAGGTAGGCATCCTTTCAGGATCCGGAGTGCAGTCAGTCTGTGAGGATGATGGGTAAGAGAGTGAATAGTTTTGTTATAAAGGAGGGCGGGTGGTGGGGGTAATAGCTAGGGTGCGAGTAATGGGGAGAACTTTTTGGAGAGCAGAATGCAGGACAGATTCAGGGTAGAGACAACGATGAAAGAATTCCATCATAAGGTGGACCTGGTGGACAAAGTCGTCGTCATGGTCACAAAGGCGTATGAGGTGTTTCATATTTTAGCCGAAACATGTTCAGATAAATATCAACGATGCTAACTGTCTATTGATTGTCATTTTATTATAAGTAACTAAAAAAAAAGTAAAGTAGCCCCGTCACGCCAAGTGGCGTATAGGGAAATATGGTGTTAGTGACCCTATATTTTACAGACCTTCAGCGCATGATTTTTGGGGTAATGTGGTCGGTATTACGCCCGTGCTGCTTTACTTTCCCAGAAAAAATCCGGTACCCATTTAAGGCTGGGTGAACCCGGAAGCCGTCGATTGGGATCGAACCCTACCCCTTGTCCGTTGTAGTCCAGTTCACTAACCACTGAGCTATCGCGGCTCTCCTTTTATTATAAGTAATATATTTTAAATACCAATCGATATTGCCGCCAATATTGAAATAAGAGGAGTTCCTTGTGCTCAGTGATCGACACTTCCATAATGCCGGCCGCGGTTTTTCAGATGCACCTAACAATTACCTTTCCTTTCATATTGATATTTAAGAAGAAAACTACATCATTCTTTTGATTTGCCGATTCGGCAGAAGAATTGTGCCCCCTCATTTCTGATTATCAAAGACAACGATCCTCATACTTTCGGCTATCGGAAGACGGGAAATAGACGGTCGAAGTTTTTCTCGTGAAATTCTTTGCAATAGCTGAAAATGTCAACTTTAAAGGAGCGACTTTGGAAAAGAGAGTAGACAATCATTGAATTAAAAGCTCTCTCTTGATCTTGTATACAACCAGTTTTCGAGTTTTAGATAAAGTTCAAGTAACTTTTTTTTTCTTTCTTTAGGTAAAAAAACAAACCTTATTATTATTTTCATCTACATCATCTTCGTCTTTATCATTATTTTTATCATATTAACTATGGAAAACAAACGATCCAACAAAAGGAAATCTGTTAATCTCATACGGTTTTATGTTTTATTCTTGTTTTCGTGCGTGTCTGTAACATTATCTCTTTAATTTCATTTAACCTTTGTAAAGTTTTAATTAGGAATAGAATGTACAAACACTTGAGTTTCTTGACATTTGGAAGTTAAGATATTTAGAAAATATAATTGTGTCCAAACTAGAAAGTTAATTATATGTTTATTATTATTATTATTGTTATTATTAGTAAAAGTAGTATTTTCGTTATTGTTCTTGCTAATATCGCTGTTATTGTTGTTCTTTACTTTGTTGCTACTATTGTTGCTGCTATTGTTGTTCTTCTTGTTGTTGCTACTATTGTTGCTGCTACTGTTGTTCTTCCTGTTGTTGCTACTATTGTTGCTGCTATTGTTGTTCTTTCTGTTGTTGCTACACCATTGTTGCTGCTATTGTTTCTCTTCGTTGTTGCCACTGTTATTCTTCCTGTTGTGGCTGCTTTTGTTGTTCTCTCTGATGTTGCTAATAATGTTGTTCTTCCTGTTGTGGCTGCTTTTGTTGTTCTCTCTGATGTTGCTAATAATGTTGTTCTTCCTGTTGTGGCTGCTTTTGTTGTTCTCTCTGATGTTGCTAATAATGTTGTTCTTCCTGTTGTGGCTGCTTTTGTTGTTCTCTCTGATGTTGCTAATAATGTTATTCTTCCTGTTGTGGCTGCTTTTGTTGTTCTCTCTGATGTTGCTAATAATGTTGTTCTTCCTGTTGTGGCTGCTTTTGTTGTTCTCTCTGATGTTGCTAATAATGTTATTCTTCCTGTTGTGGCTGCTTTTGTTGTTCTCTCTGATGTTGCTAATAATGTTGTTCTTCATGTTGTGGCTGCTTTTGTTGTTCTCTCTGATGTTGCTAATAATGTTGTTCTTCCTGTTGTGTCTGCTTTTGTTGTTCTCTCTGATGTTGCTAATAATGTTATTCTTCCTGTTGTGGCTGCTTTTGTTGTTCTCTCTGATGTTGCTAATAATGTTATTCTTCCTGTTGTGGCTGCTTTTGTTGTTCTCTCTGATGTTGCTAATAATGTTATTCTTCCTGTTGTGGCTGCTTTTGTTGTTCTCTCTGATGTTGCTAATAATGTTGTTCTTCCTGTTGTGGCTGCTTTTGTTGTTCTCTCTGATGTTGCTAATAATGTTGTTCTTCCTGTTGTGGCTGCTTTTGTTGTTCTCTCTGATGTTGCTAATAATGTTATTCTTCCTGTTGTGGCTGCTTTTGTTGTTCTCTCTGATGTTGCTAATAATGTTATTCTTCCTGTTGTGGCTGCTTTTGTTGTTCTCTCTGATGTTGCTAATAATGTTATTCTTCCTGTTGTGGCTGCTTTTGTTGTTCTCTCTGATGTTGCTAATAATGTTGTTCTTCCTGTTGTTGTTGAGGTTGTTGTTGTGACTGTGGTTCTTCCTGTTATTACTATTATTGTTGTTCTTCCTGTTGTTGCTACTATTGTTGTTGTCTCTGTTATTACTGCTATTGTTATTGTTTCAGTTTTTGCTGCTGCTGTTGTTCTTCCTATTGTTCTGCTTTTATTGTTGTCATTGATATTGCTGCTGTTGTTATTCTCCCTTTTGATGCTGCTATTTGTGTTCTTCCTGCAGTTGCTGCTTTTGTTGTTCTCCCTGATGTTGTTGCTATTGTTGTTCATCCCTGGTGTTGCAGCTATTGTTGTTCATCCCTGGTGTTGCAGCTATTGTTATTATCCCTGATGTTGTTGCTATTGTTGTTCTCCCTGATGTTGTTGCTATTGTTGTTCTCCCTGATGTTGTTGCTATTGTTGTTCTCCCTGATGTTGCTGCTATTGTTGTTCATCCCTGGTGTTGCAGCTATTTTTGTTCATCCCTGGTGTTGCAGCTATTGTTATTCTCCCTGATGTTGTTGCTATTGTTATTCTCCCTGATGTTGTTGCTATTGTTGTTCATCCCTGGTGTTGTAGAGCTATTGTTATTCTCCCTGATGTTGTTGCTATTGTTGTTCTTCTTGCAGTTGTTGCTATTGTTGTTCTCACTGATGCTGCAGCTATTGTTGTTCTTCCTGATGCTGCAGCTATTGTTGTTCTCACTAATGCTGCAGCTATTGTTGTTCTCCCTGATATTGCAGCTATTTTTGTTCTTTCTGATGTTGCAGCTATTGTTGTTCTTCTTGCAGTTGTTGCTATTGTTGTTCTCACTGATGCTGCAGCTATTGTTGTTCTCCCTGATGTTGCAGCTATTGTTGTTCTTCCTGATGCTGCAGCTATTGTTGTTCTCACTGATGCTGCAGCTATTGTTGTTCTCCCTGATGTTGCAGCTATTGTTGTTCATCCTGATGTTGTTGCTGTTGTTGTTCTTCCTATTGTTGCTGCTATTATTGTTCTTCCCATTGTTGCTGCTATTATTGTTCTTCCTATTGTTGCTGCTATTATTGTTTTTCCTATTGTTACTGCTATTATTGTTCTTCCTATTGTTGCTGCTATTATTGTTCTTCCTTTTGTTGCTGCTATTATTGTTATTCCTATTATTACTGTTATTATTTTCCTTTCTATTGTTACTGCTATTATTGTCCTTCCTATTGTTAATGCTGTAAATAACGAACACAAACGAAAATGTCAAAAAGCGGGAAACCTACAACACAAAGAAAACAATCAGAACGTTTAATAGACACTTGGAACATCTGCGGATTAGGGGATAAAAGTACAGAAATAGTTGAATTTATGAAGAAAAGGAATATAAAAATCTTAGGATTAGCTGACACAAGAAAGAGAGGTAAAACCATTAAAGAAATACACCAAAGCTACACACTCGTCACGAGCGGAATTAACAACATGGCGGAAGTAAACAAACACGGGGTCGGTTTCATTATCGAAAGTAATACTGCCAAAAATATACTAGAAATAGATTACATCTCGGAAAGAATTATAAGTATCAAATTAGCAGAAAAAGGAGGAAATACCACTTATATTCAAACATATGCTCCATGTAACGACACATATAGTGAGGACAGCAAACAAGAATATTTTGATGAACTATCAGCCACAATAAATAAAGTCAAAGATGCAGAGAAATTATTTGTACTAGGAGATTTCAACGGTAGAGTAGGACAAAGGAGAACACCATGGGAATTATACCTAGGACCATTTAGTGATATTAGAACAGAGTGTAACAGTAACGGTAAACACCTACTAAATATGTGTGCAGAACATGATCTTTATATAACAAACACATTTAATCAGCACAATCGTAACCAAATACTTACTTGGTATAAATGGAATGACACAGACAAGGCCTCCCAAATCGATTTTATTTTAACTAGAAGACATCAAAGGAGGGACATAACAGACTCAAGATCTATACCAAATGCAATATTAGATACAGACCATAAGCCTGTTTTACTATGGCAGAAAAAATGGGTTAGGAAACTACAGATTGCAAGACCTCAAGCACAAAGAATCGATCTAAAAGCAATAAAGAATGTAAACATACAGAAAGAAATAGAAGAATCCGTAACCAACAAATACCAAACCCGAATACAACATACAAACATAGAAGAAGCATGGAAACAGTTTAAAGAAGGTTTAATAGAGTCAACACAAGAGAAATGCGGTCTGAAAAATATAGGAAAGAGCAGAAAGAAACTTACAAGATGGTGGAATGAATTAGTTAAATCAGCAGTGAAACACAAGAAAGAAAAGTATAAAACGTGGCAGAAGACAAAAACAACAGAAGACTACAATCACTATAGACAAGCCAGAAATGATAGCAAAAAGATCCTAGAACAAACAAAAGCAGACTCATGGAAAGCATTTAGTGAAGAATTAGTAATAACATGTAGAGAAGAACCCAGAGAATTTTTCAAAAGTGTAAAAGCAATGAGAGTAAGAAATACTGATTATAACCCAACCACTATAATAAACGACAAGAACGGTAGACAAATCAGCAGCAGGAAAAACATAATAATCAGATGGAGAGAATACTTTAAGGAACTATTAAACCAGGGAAATACAAACGGAAATACAGAGTTTAAACATAGGCAGTATGATGAACAGGAACCGAATATACTTAAAGCAGAAGTAGAATGGGCTTTGAAGCAGAATAAAAAGAACAAAGCAGCTGGTATAGATGGAATAACAACAGAAATGCTACTAGCCTGTAAGGAAACAGCTATAGATTGGCTTACTATCATATTCAATATGGCTTGGGAAGAAAGAAAAGTCCCAGATGACTGGCAAAAAGCTATCATTGTCCCATTTTGGAAAAATAAAGGAAGTAAAAGGGAGTGTGAAATGTACAGAGGAATATCGTTATTGAGTCAAGTTGGTAAAATGTTTGCTAAAATATTAGAGAGGAGAGTAAGATACATAATAGAACCTCAATTAAGTAATAATCAATTCGGATTCAGAAAAGGCAAAAGCTGTACAGATGCTATATTTACATTGAGACAACTATGTGAAAAAACAATAGAATATGACAGAAACCTAAATATAGTGTTTATAGATCAGGAAAAAGCGTTTGATCGTGTGGACAGGAACAAACTTTGGCAAACTTTAGAAACATACGGGGTAGCAGGACAACTACTAGATAATATAATAGCACTATATAAAAACAGTCAAAGTGCCGTGAGAACATCGGAAGGTCTGTCAGAATGGTTTCAGGTTACAACAGGAGTAAGACAAGGATGTGTCCTCTCACCACTCCTCTTCATCATATATATGGACAAAATAAATCAGGAAACAACCAACAACAAGGACAAATCAAATAATAACATAGAGGTAGAAAACTCCAACATCAATGAGCTACTCTTCGCAGATGACCAATGCCTAATATACGAGGATGAAAACCTGCTACAACAGCATTTAACATCTCTAGATAAAAGCTGCACAAACTACAGTATGAAAATTAACACAGCAAAAACAGAGGCTATAAGAATAAGCAAATTAAGACACCCATTAAACATCAAGATCAAAGACAAAGAAATAAAACAAGTAGAGGAATTCAAGTATTTAGGCACAATGTTCACAGAAGATGGAAAACTAGACAGAGAAATTGACATGAGAATACAAAAAGCAAATGCTGTCACATACCAGCTTTCACCATTGTTAAGACATCCAAACATTTCTATGCCAGCTAAACAACAAATAATAAATAGCATCTTCATACCAACTTTGTGCTATGAAAGTCAAACATGGACCCTTTCTAAATCACATTTAAGAAAGATCAATACATGTGAGATGCGATGCTTGAGAAAAGTAACAAACAACACAAGAAGAGATAGAATACCAAATGAAACCATAAGAAAAATGGTAGGAACAAAACCCTGCCAAGAATATATAGAACAACAACAACTTAAATGGTTCGGCCACCTGGTCAGAATGAATCCTCACCAATCACCATCAAGGGCGTTCTTCTCGAGAATGCATGGAAAAAGACCAAGAGGAAGACCCAGAAGAAGATGGATAGATGCAGTGACAGAGACATGTAACAACAAAGGAAAATCACTAATTCAGACAATTCGAGCAGCTCAAGAACGACAAATGATATAAACCACGACACCTTTTAGGTATCAGTGAAAAGAGAAAAGAAGAAGATGGATAGATGCAGTGACAGAGACATGTAACAACAAAGGAAAATCACTAATTCAGACAATTCGAGCAGCTCAAGAACGACAAATGATATAAACCACGACACCTTTTAGGTATCAGTGAGAAAGAGAAAAGTAGAAGAAGAAGATTGTTAATGCTATAATTGTCCTTCCTATTGTTACTGCTATTATTGTCCTTCCTATTTTTACTGCTATTAATGTCCGTCTTATTGTTGCTGCTATAATTGTCCTTCCTATTGTTACTGCTATTATTGTCCTTCCTATTTTTACTGCTATTAATGTCCTTCCTATCGTTACTGCTATTATTGTCCTTCCTATTGTTACTGCTATTATTGTCCTTCCTATTGTTACTTATATTTTTGTCCTTCCTTTTGTTTCCGTTATTATTGTCCTCCCTTTAATGGTGCTATTGTTCTTCATCATGCTCTTGCTGCTATTTTTCTTCTTCAAGCTGTGTTGCTATTGTTCTTTTTCCTGTTGTTGAAAGAATGCTTGAAACATCACTTTATGAATATTCTGCACTGTCATCAATAGTCGACAACCCCTTGGGATAATACCGGGAATTAACATATCTAACAATATGGTAGATAGATAAGAATGTGTTTTTCCCTATGTTCAATGTGTCAAGCATGATTAATAAAGACAAGATTGGGAAGAAAATTAAGTTATAGATCCCGGATCTTGAGAGGGAATTCATTCAAGTGGATCTGATATTTCCTAGGAGATTTCGAGAAGAACATACCACATGTGGATGTTTCCGGAGTGTATAATCATGAAGATCTTAATATAGCATGACGTGATATGACGTAATACAATACTAAAGTTAGAAAGTACCCTTTTCAGAATTTTGAGATGTAGTCTTCCCTTAAGAAGAAAGAAAAGACATAAAAAAGAAGAAATAAATAAAGAAAGAAAGAAAGTAGGAAGGTAGGAAGGTAGGAAGAAAGGAATAAGGAAGATAGAAAAAAGAAAGAAAGAAGGAATGAAAAAAAATAGAAAGAAAGAAAGACATAAAGAAGGAAAGAAGGAAGGAAGGAAGAAAGAAAGAAAGAAGAATAAAGAAAGAAAGAACGAAGGTAGGAAGCAAGGAAGGAAGATAGAGAAAAGAAGGAAGGAAGGAAGGAAATGAAAACAAAAAGAATGAAAGAAGGAAGGAAGGAAGGAAGGAAGGAAGGAAGGAAGGAAGGAAGGAAGGAAGGAAGGAAGGAAGGAAGGGAGGGAGTGAGGAAGGAAGGTATGAAGGAAGGAAGGAAGGAAGGAAGGAAGGAAGGAAGGAAGGAAGGAAGGAAGGAAGGAAGGAAGGAAGGAAGGAAGGAAGGAAGGAAGGAAGGAAGGAAGGAAGGAAGGAAGGAAGGAAGGAAGGAAGGAAGGAAGGAAGGAAGGAAGGAAGGAAGGAAGGAAGGAAGGAAGGAAGGAAGCAATGTTGCGTATTGACAATATTTTGTTAATTGCCACATTTCTATACACCGTTATTGTGTCTTTCTTACGCCAGTACTGCTACAGTTTCCTAAAAGCGCTCCATCTAAGTATAATACTTGTTCAAGCCATTCATAAGATATTGTTGGTGTGACTTTTTCCTTGGAAAGCGGCATACGAAAAGATTAAAACAGAAGTTTTTATGCCTCTTTTACTTATCATTTTCAGATTTTAATCTGGGCAACAGTAAAAGATAAAGTGATGCTAGCAGGCGCTAGAGAACGAGACAATAACAATGTGCTAAAAGTTAAGAACAGTCACAGCTTTCTTGTACAAGTTACCGCTGATTAGGAGCAACTAATGACAGGACAAAGTACCCAACTGTAATGTCTTACAACGAGCCCAACTCTCATCCACCATAGCAACACTTAGGAGTTGCAGGTGGCTGGGTCATGTAAGAAGAATGGCAAATAATCGTATTCCCAAACAAATATAGTATGGTAATCTTATGGATGGAAAGAGACCAAAGGGCAGCCCAGTGCTTAGATATAAGGATGTTTGCAGGGCTTCCTTAAGGTAATTCTCTATCAATGAAAGAAACTGGAAAATATGGCTGCAGATTGCAGCACATGGAGAACAAAAATATAATAACGACACAGCAACCTTCGAGGCAGTGCTGATATCAAATTCAGAATACAAACGGCGCAGAAGAAAGGAGACAAGGCTAGGCACCATGAATACACCTTGTTTGTTCTGCGGTCAAATCTGCCCATCCAATATTGGCAGATTCAGTCATGATAGAAGCTGTTCAGTAAAACAGCTACCAGCATAAGACATTAATATTTTACCGCCACAGACTTATCATGGTTCATTGCTACCAGGTACAAATAATAATACATAAATATTATTATATGGGGAACTTCCGAGGTGATAATAGGGAATAATAGAACAAAGAAGTATCAGTTAACACTCGTACTGAGTACGGGTTCGATCTCGCTTCGGACCATATATTGTTCTTCGTTTTTTTCTGTTCTTGTTTGTCTGTCAATTTTTCCGAGTGCTAACACATACTTCTTTGTTCTATTATTCCTTCTTCATTGCTACCAACCGTCTGTCATGACGCCAAAGGCCGTGTGTATATATATATATATATATATATATATATATATATATATATGGTATATTATATATAAGTGCCAACAGTGATGCAGGTACTTTATTGCTGACACATGAAAATGTTTGTGGTAGAGTTTCCCAGCCAGCCACCGGCGTTCAATCAGAATTAAAAGCGAAACAAAACATGGAATAGTTCATTAGTTATAGGGAAACAGCCATGGTGTTAGCTCAAAGTAAACATTGATAACTAATTTAAGAGTTACCTCCTACAGAGACATAAAGAGCAACGAACACATAATGTGGATATTCATCATCAGAATTGTCAGCTTTCACCTGGCAAGGTTGATCAAGTCGAAGCCATTCCAGACTCGGATCAAGATAATGCGGAACACAGATCTGTTGTGAGTTTATGGACATGTTTATCACGCCACGAAAGTACCTATTCCATAGATCTGTTGTGAGTTTATGGGCAGATTAATCACGCCACAAAACTACCTATTCCATAGATCTGTTGTGAGTTTATGGGCAGGTTTATCACGCCATGAAACTACCTATTCCATAGATCTGTTGTGAGTTTATGGGCAGGTTAATCACGCCACGAAACTACCTATTCCATAGATCTGTTGTGAGTTTATGGGCAGATTAATCACGCCACAAAACTACATATTCCATAGATCTGTTGTGAGTTTATGGGCAGGTTTATCACGCCATGAAACTACCTATTCCATAGATCTGTTGTGAGTTTATGGGCAGATTAATCACGCCACAAAACTACCTATTCCATAGATCTGTTGTGAGTTTATGGGCAGGTTAATCACGCCACAAAACTACCTATTCCATAGATCTGTTGTGAGTTTATGGACAGGTTTATCACGCCACAAAACTACCTATTCCATAGATCTGTTGTGAGTTCATGGACAGGTTTATCACGCCATGAAACTACCCATTCCATAGATCAGTTGTGAGTTTATGGACAGGTTAATCACGCCACAAAACTACCTATTCCATAGATCTGTTGTGAGTTTATGGACAGGTTTATCACGCTACAAAACTACATATTCATAGATCAGTTGTGAGTTTATGGACAGGTTAATCACGCCACAAAACTACCTATTCCATAGATCTGTTGTGAGTTTATGGACAGGTTTATCACGCTACAAAACTACATATTCCATAGATCAGTTGTGAGTTTATGGACAGGTTAATCACGCCACAAAACTACCTATTCCATAGATCTGTTGTGAGTTTATAGACAGGTTTATCACGCTACAAAACTACATATTCCATAGATCAGTTGTGAGTTTATGGACAGGTTAATCACGCCACAAAACTACCTATTCCATAGATCTGTTGTGAGTTTATGGACAGGTTAATCACGCTACAAAACTACATATTCCATAGATCAGTTGTGAGTTTATGGACAGGTTAATCACGCCACAAAACTACCTATTCCATAGATCTGTTGTGAGTTTATGGACAGGTTTATCACGCTACAAAACTACCTATTCCATAGATCAGTTGTGAGTTTATGAACAGGTTAATCACGCCACGAAAGTACCTATTACATAGATCAGTTGTGAGTTTATGGACAGGTTTATCACGCTACAAAACTACCTATTCATAGATCAGTTGTGAGTTTATGGACAGGTTTATCACGCTACAAAACTACCTATTCCATAGATCTGTTGTGAGTTTATGTGCAGGTTTGTCACGCCATGAAACTACCTATTCCATAGATCTGTTGTGAGTTTATGGGCAGGTTAATCACGCCAGAAAACTACCTATTCCATAGATCTGTTGTGAGTTTATGGGCAGGTTAATCACGCCACGAAGGTACCTATTCCATAGATCTGTTGTGAGTTTATGGGCAGGTTAATCACGCCACAAAACTACCTATTCCATAGATCTGTTGTGAGTTTATGGGCATGTTAATCACGCCACGAAAGTACCTATTACATAGATCTGTTGTGAGTTTATGGGCAGATTAATCACGCCACAAAACTACCTATTCCATAGATCTGTTGTGAGTTTATGGGCAGGTTAATCACGCCACAAAACTACCTATTCCATAGATCTGTTGTGAGTTTATGGGCAGGTTAATCACGCCACAAAACTACCTATTCCATAGATCTGTTGTGAGTTTATGGGCAGGTTAATCACGCCACAAAACTACCTATTCCATTGATCTGTTGTGAGTTTATGGGCAGGTTAATCACGTCATGAAACTACCTATTCCATAGATCTGTTGTGTGTTTATGGGCAGGTTAATCACGCCACGAAAGTACCTATTACATAGAACTGTTGTGAGTTTATGGGCAGGTTAATCACGCCACAAAACTACCTATTCCATAGATCTGTTGTGAGTTTATGGACAGGTTTATCACGCTACAAAACTACCTATTCCATAGATCAGTTGTGAGTTTATGAACAGGTTAATCACGCCACGAAAGTACCTATTACATAGATCAGTTGTGAGTTTATGGACAGGTTTATCACGCTACAAAACTACCTATTCATAGATCAGTTGTGAGTTTATGGACAGGTTTATCACGCTACAAAACTACCTATTCCATAGATCTGTTGTGAGTTTATGTGCAGGTTTGTCACGCCATGAAACTACCTATTCCATAGATCTGTTGTGAGTTTATGGGCAGGTTAATCACGCCACAAAACTACCTATTCCATAGATCTGTTGTGAGTTTATGGGCAGGTTAATCACGCCACGAAAGTACCTATTCCATAGATCTGTTGTGAGTTTATGGGCATGTTAATCACGCCACGAAAGTACCTATTACATAGATCTGTTGTGAGTTTATGGGCAGATTAATCACGCCACAAAACTACCTATTCCATAGATCTGTTGTGAGTTTATGGGCAGGTTAATCACGCCACAAAACTACCTATTCCATAGATCTGTTGTGAGTTTATGGGCAGGTTAATCACGCCACAAAACTACCTATTCCATAGATCTGTTGTGAGTTTATGGGCAGGTTAATCACGCCACAAAACTACCTATTCCATAGATCTGTTGTGAGTTTATGGGCAGGTTAATCACGTCATGAAACTACCTATTCCATAGATCTGTTGTGTGTTTATGGGCAGGTTAATCACGCCACGAAAGTACCTATTACATAGATCTGTTGTGAGTTTATGGGCAGGTTAATCACGCCACAAAACTACCTATTCCATAGATCTGTTGTGAGTTTATGGACAGGTTTATCACGCTACAAAACTACCTATTCCATAGATCAGTTGTGAGTTTATGAACAGGTTAATCACGCCACGAAAGTACCTATTACATAGATCTGTTGTGAGTTTATGGACAGGTTTATCACGCTACAAAACTACCTATTCATAGATCAGTTGTGAGTTTATGGACAGGTTTATCACGCTACAAAACTACCTATTCCATAGATCTGTTGTGAGTTTATGTGCAGGTTTGTCACGCCATGAAACTACCTATTCCATAGATCTGTTGTGAGTTTATGGGCAGGTTAATCACGCCACAAAACTACCTATTCCATAGATCTGTTGTGAGTTTATGGGCAGGTTAATCACGCCACGAAAGTACCTATTCCATAGATCTGTTGTGAGTTTATGGGCAGGTTAATCACGCCACAAAACTACCTATTCCATAGATCTGTTGTGAGTTTATGGGCATGTTAATCACGCCACGAAAGTACCTATTACATAGATCTGTTGTGAGTTTATGGGCAGATTAATCACGCCACAAAACTACCTATTCCATAGATCTGTTGTGAGTTTATGGGCAGGTTAATCACGCCACAAAACTACCTATTCCATAGATCTGTTGTGAGTTTATGGGCAGGTTAATCACGCCACAAAACTACCTATTCCATAGATCTGTTGTGAGTTTATGGGCAGGTTAATCACGCCACAAAACTACCTATTCCATAGATCTGTTGTGAGTTTATGGGCAGGTTAATCACGTCATGAAACTACCTATTCCATAGATCTGTTGTGTGTTTATGGGCATGTTAATCACGCCACGAAAGTACCTATTACATAGATCTGTTGTGAGTTTATGGGCAGGTTAATCACGCCACAAAACTACCTATTCCATAGATCTGTTGTGAGTTTATGGACAGGTTTATCACGCTACAAAACTACCTATTCCATAGATCAGTTGTGAGTTTATGAACAGGTTAATCACGCCACGAAAGTACCTATTACATAGATCAGTTGTGAGTTTATGGACAGGTTTATCACGCTACAAAACTACCTATTCATAGATCAGTTGTGAGTTTATGGACAGGTTTATCACGCTACAAAACTACCTATTCCATAGATCTGTTGTGAGTTTATGGGCAGGTTAATCACGCCACAAAACTAACTATTCCATAGATCTGTTGTGAGTTTATGGGCAGGTTAATCACGCCACAAAACTACCTATTCCATAGATCTGTTGTGAGTTTATGGGCAGGTTAATCACGCCACGAAAGTACCTATTCCATAGATCTGTTGTGAGTTTATGGGCAGATTAATCACGCCACAAAACTACCTATTCCATAGATCTGTTGTGAGTTTATGGGCAGGTTTATCACGCCATGAAACTACCTATTCCATAGATCTGTTGTGAGTTTATGGGCAGGTTAATCACGCCACAAAACTACCTATTCCATAGATCTGTTGTGAGTTTATGGGCAGGTTAATCACGCCACGAAACTACCTATTCCATAGATCTGTTGTGAGTTTATGGGCAGATTAATCACGCCACAAAACTACATATTCCATAGATCTGTTGTGAGTTTATGGGCAGGTTTATCACGCCATGAAACTACCTATTCCATAGATCTGTTGTGAGTTTATGGGCAGATTAATCACGCCACAAAACTACCTATTCCATAGATCTGTTGTGAGTTTATGGGCAGGTTAATCACGCCACAAAACTACCTATTCCATAGATCTGTTGTGAGTTTATGGACAGGTTTATCACGCCACAAAACTACCTATTCCATAGATCTGTTGTGAGTTCATGGACAGGTTTATCACGCCATGAAACTACCCATTCCATAGATCAGTTGTGAGTTTATGGACAGGTTAATCACGCCACAAAACTACCTATTCCATAGATCTGTTGTGAGTTTATGGACAGGTTTATCACGCTACAAAACTACATATTCCATAGATCAGTTGTGAGTTTATGGACAGGTTAATCACGCCACAAAACTACCTATTCCATAGATCTGTTGTGAGTTTATGGACAGGTTTATCACGCTACAAAACTACATATTCCATAGATCAGTTGTGAGTTTATGGACAGGTTAATCACGCCACAAAACTACCTATTCCATAGATCTGTTGTGAGTTTATAGACAGGTTTATCACGCTACAAAACTACATATTCCATAGATCAGTTGTGAGTTTATGGACAGGTTAATCACGCCACAAAACTACCTATTCCATAGATCTGTTGTGAGTTTATGGACAGGTTAATCACGCTACAAAACTACATATTCCATAGATCAGTTGTGAGTTTATGGACAGGTTAATCACGCCACAAAACTACCTATTCCATAGATCTGTTGTGAGTTTATGGACAGGTTTATTACGCTACAAAACTACCTATTCCATAGATCAGTTGTGAGTTTATGAACAGGTTAATCACGCCACGAAAGTACCTATTACATAGATCAGTTGTGAGTTTATGGACAGGTTTATCACGCTACAAAACTACCTATTCATAGATCAGTTGTGAGTTTATGGACAGGTTTATCACGCTACAAAACTACCTATTCCATAGATCTGTTGTGAGTTTATGTGCAGGTTTGTCACGCCATGAAACTACCTATTCCATAGATCTGTTGTGAGTTTATGGGCAGGTTAATCACGCCACAAAACTACCTATTCCATAGATCTGTTGTGAGTTTATGGGCAGGTTAATCACGCCACGAAAGTACCTATTCCATAGATCTGTTGTGAGTTTATGGGCAGGTTAATCACGCCACAAAACTACCTATTCCATAGATCTGTTGTGAGTTTATGAGCATGTTAATCACGCCACGAAAGTACCTATTACATAGATCTGTTGTGAGTTTATGGGCAGATTAATCACGCCACAAAACTACCTATTCCATAGATCTGTTGTGAGTTTATGGGCAGGTTAATCACGCCACAAAACTACCTATTGCATAGATCTGTTGTGAGTTTATGGGCAGGTTAATCACGCCACAAAACTACCTATTCCATAGATCTGTTGTGAGTTTATGGGCAGGTTAATCACGCCACAAAACTACCTATTCCATAGATCTGTTGTGAGTTTATGGGCAGGTTAATCACGTCATGAAACTACCTATTCCATAGATCTGTTGTGTGTTTATGGGCAGGTTAATCACGCCACGAAAGTACCTATTACATAGAACTGTTGTGAGTTTATGGGCAGGTTAATCACGCCACAAAACTACCTATTCCATAGATCTGTTGTGAGTTTATGGACAGGTTTATCACGCTACAAAACTACCTATTCCATAGATCAGTTGTGAGTTTATGAACAGGTTAATCACGCCACGAAAGTACCTATTACATAGATCAGTTGTGAGTTTATGGACAGGTTTATCACGCTACAAAACTACCTATTCATAGATCAGTTGTGAGTTTATGGACAGGTTTATCACGCTACAAAACTACCTATTCCATAGATCTGTTGTGAGTTTATGTGCAGGTTTGTCACGCCATGAAACTACCTATTCCATAGATCTGTTGTGAGTTTATGGGCAGGTTAATCACGCCACAAAACTACCTATTCCATAGATCTGTTGTGAGTTTATGGGCAGGTTAATCACGCCACGAAAGTACCTATTCCATAGATCTGTTGTGAGTTTATGGGCATGTTAATCACGCCACGAAAGTACCTATTACATAGATCTGTTGTGAGTTTATGGGCAGATTAATCACGCCACAAAACTACCTATTCCATAGATCTGTTGTGAGTTTATGGGCAGGTTAATCACGTCACAAAACTACCTATTCCATAGATCTGTTGTGAGTTTATGGGCAGGTTAATCACGCCACAAAACTACCTATTCCATAGATCTGTTGTGAGTTTATGGGCAGGTTAATCACGCCACAAAACTACCTATTCCATAGATCTGTTGTGAGTTTATGGGCAGGTTAATCACGTCATGAAACTACCTATTCCATAGATCTGTTGTGTGTTTATGGGCAGGTTAATCACGCCACGAAAGTACCTATTACATAGATCTGTTGTGAGTTTATGGGCAGGTTAATCACGCCACAAAACTACCTATTCCATAGATCTGTTGTGAGTTTATGGACAGGTTTATCACGCTACAAAATTACCTATTCCATAGATCAGTTGTGAGTTTATGGGCAGGTTAATCACGCCACAAAACTACCTATTCATAGATCAGTTGTGAGTTTATGGACAGGTTTATCACGCTACAAAACTACCTATTCCATAGATCTGTTGTGAGTTTATGTGCAGGTTTGTCACGCCATGAAACTACCTATTCCATAGATCTGTTGTGAGTTTATGGGCAGGTTAATCACGCCACAAAACTACCTATTCCATAGATCTGTTGTGAGTTTATGGGCAGGTTAATCACGCCACGAAAGTACCTATTCCATAGATCTGTTGTGAGTTTATGGGCAGGTTAATCACGCCACGAAAGTACCTATTCCATAGATCTGTTGTGAGTTTATGGGCATGTTAATCACGCCACGAAAGTACCTATTACATAGATCTGTTGTGAGTTTATGGGCAGATTAATCACGCCACAAAACTACCTATTCCATAGATCTGTTGTGAGTTTATGGGCAGGTTAATCACGCCACAAAACTACCTATTCCATAGATCTGTTGTGAGTTTATGGGCAGGTTAATCACGCCACAAAACTACCTATTCCATAGATCTGTTGTGAGTTTATGGGCAGGTTAATCACGCCACAAAACTACCTATTCCATAGATCTGTTGTGAGTTTATGGGCAGGTTAATCACGTCATGAAACTACCTATTCCATAGATCTGTTGTGTGTTTATGGGCAGGTTAATCACGCCACGAAAGTACCTATTACATAGATCTGTTGTGAGTTTATGGGCAGGTTAATCACGCCACAAAACTACCTATTCCATAGATCTGTTGTGAGTTTATGGACAGGTTTATCACGCTACAAAACTACCTATTCCATAGATCAGTTGTGAGTTTATGAACAGGTTAATCACGCCACGAAAGTACCTATTACATAGATCAGTTGTGAGTTTATGGACAGGTTTATCACGCTACAAAACTACCTATTCATAGATCAGTTGTGAGTTTATGGACAGGTTTATCACGCTACAAAACTACCTATTCCATAGATCTGTTGTGAGTTTATGGGCAGGTTAATCACGCCACAAAACTAACTATTCCATAGATCTGTTGTGAGTTTATGGGCAGGTTAATCACGCCACAAAACTACCTATTCCATAGATCTGTTGTGAGTTTATGGGCAGGTTAATCACGCCACGAAAGTACCTATTCCATAGATCTGTTGTGAGTTTATGGGCAGATTAATCACGCCACAAAACTACCTATTCCATAGATCTGTTGTGAGTTTATGGGCAGGTTTATCACGCCATGAAACTACCTATTCCATAGATCTGTTGTGAGTTTATGGGCAGGTTAATCACGCCACAAAACTACCTATTCCATAGATCTGTTGTGAGTTTATGGGCAGGTTAATCACGCCACGAAACTACCTATTCCATAGATCTGTTGTGAGTTTATGGGCAGATTAATCACGCCACAAAACTACATATTCCATAGATCTGTTGTGAGTTTATGGGCAGGTTTATCACGCCATGAAACTACCTATTCCATAGATCTGTTGTGAGTTTATGGGCAGATTAATCACGCCACAAAACTACCTATTCCATAGATCTGTTGTGAGTTTATGGGCAGGTTAATCACGCAACAAAACTACCTATTCCATAGATCTGTTGTGAGTTTATGGACAGGTTTATCACGCCACAAAACTACCTATTCCATAGATCTGTTGTGAGTTCATGGACAGGTTTATCACGCCATGAAACTACCCATTCCATAGATCAGTTGTGAGTTTATGGACAGGTTAATCACGCCACAAAACTACCTATTCCATAGATCTGTTGTGAGTTTATGGACAGGTTTATCACGCTACAAAACTACATATTCCATAGATCAGTTGTGAGTTTATTGACAGGTTAATCACGCCACAAAACTACCTATTCCATAGATCTGTTGTGAGTTTATGGACAGGTTTATCACGCTACAAAACTACATATTCCATAGATCAGTTGTGAGTTTATGGACAGGTTAATCACGCCACAAAACTACCTATTCCATAGATCTGTTGTGAGTTTATGGGCAGGTTAATCACGCCACAAAACTACCTATTCCATAGATCTGTTGTGAGTTTATGGGCAGGTTAATCACGCCACGAAAGTACCTATTCCATAGATCTGTTGTGAGTTTATGGGCAGGTTAATCACGCCACAAAACTACCTATTCCATAGATCTGTTGTGAGTTTATGGGCATGTTAATCACGCCACGAAAGTACCTATTACATAGATCTGTTGTGAGTTTATGGGCAGATTAATCACGCCACAAAACTACCTATTCCATAGATCTGTTGTGAGTTTATGGGCAGGTTAATCACGCCACAAAACTACCTATTCCATAGATCTGTTGTGAGTTTATGGGCAGGTTAATCACGCCACAAAACTACCTATTCCATAGATCTGTTGTGAGTTTATGGGCAGGTTAATCACGCCACAAAACTACCTATTCCATAGATCTGTTGTGAGTTTATGGGCAGGTTAATCACGTCATGAAACTACCTATTCCATAGATCTGTTGTGTGTTTATGGGCAGGTTAATCACGCCACGAAAGTACCTATTACATAGATCTGTTGTGAGTTTATGGGCAGGTTAATCACGCCACAAAACTACCTATTCCATAGATCTGTTGTGAGTTTATGGACAGGTTTATCACGCTACAAAACTACCTATTCCATAGATCAGTTGTGAGTTTATGAACAGGTTAATCACGCCACGAAAGTACCTATTACATAGATCAGTTGTGAGTTTATGGACAGGTTTATCACGCTACAAAACTACCTATTCATAGATCAGTTGTGAGTTTATGGACAGGTTTATCACGCTACAAAACTACCTATTCCATAGATCTGTTGTGAGTTTATGTGCAGGTTTGTCACGCCATGAAACTACCTATTCCATAGATCTGTTGTGAGTTTATGGGCAGGTTAATCACGCCACAAAACTACCTATTCCATAGATCTGTTGTGAGTTTATGGGCAGGTTAATCACGCCACGAAAGTACCTATTCCATAGATCTGTTGTGAGTTTATGGGCAGGTTAATCACGCCACAAAACTACCTATTCCATAGATCTGTTGTGAGTTTATGGGCATGTTAATCACGCCACGAAAGTACCTATTACATAGATCTGTTGTGAGTTTATGGGCAGATTAATCACGCCACGAAACTACCTATTCCATAGATCTGTTGTGAGTTTATGGGCAGGTTAATCACGCCACAAAACTACCTATTCCATAGATCTGTTGTGAGTTTATGGGCAGGTTAATCACGCCACAAAACTACCTATTCCATAGATCTGTTGTGAGTTTATGGGCAGGTTAATCACGCCACAAAACTACCTATTCCATAGATCTGTTGTGAGTTTATGGGCAGGTTAATCACGTCATGAAACTACCTATTCCATAGATCTGTTGTGTGTTTATGGGCAGGTTAATCACGCCACGAAAGTACCTATTACATAGATCTGTTGTGAGTTTATGGGCAGGTTAATCACGCCACAAAACTACCTATTCCATAGATCTGTTGTGAGTTTATGGACAGGTTAATCACGTCATGAAACTACCTATTCCATAGATCTGTTGTGAGTTTATGGGCAGGTTAATCACGTCACAAAACTACCTATTCCATAGATCTATTGTGAGTTTATGGGCAGGTTAATCACGCCACAAAACTACCTATTCCATAGATCTGTTGTGAGTTTATGGGCAGGTTAATCACGCCACAAAACTACCTATTCCATAGATCTGTTGTGAGTTTATGGGCAGGTTAATCACGCCACAAAACTACCTATTCCATAGATCTGTTGTGAGTTTATGGGCAGGTTAATCACGCCACAAAACTACCTATTCCATAGATCTGTTGTGAGTTTATGGGCAGGTTTATCACGCCACGAAAGTATCTATTACGTAGAGTGTAGTCTCTTTCAAGTTCAGAATAATTGTCAACCATTATCAATTTCCAAACGAGTAGACAACAAACAGTCCAGATTTTTTACATTTAACAAAATCCAACAGAGAAAATGTAGTCCAGAACGGCATGGTATAGATAAAGGTCAGAATTATTGTTTTGTTTGTAAAATCTTGGATATTCGACGCAATTTAAACTTCTGATGAGCTTTGTTGATTTGTCACAACTTCTTTCTTATCCAACTCATGAAAACTCACAGAAAGACGTCAATGATATGTTGAACTACCTAGAAAGAAAGTCTTGGCAAATAATGACTTCACAGATAAAGAAACAGATACAAGCAGTTAACAGTAACACTTTATGATATGAAGACAACACTGAAAGAGGGAAATCTTGCGGAGAGAAGTTGAGCATTACGAGAAAACAATTATTTTTTCCTTCCTCATTTGCTTTTCACCGCGGAGGGAAGATGGCTTTTTCGCAGTTTTTTGTTCTGTCTGTATCGCTGTTATGTTTTCTAGTGTTTCTAATATTCCATCAATCCATCTTTTTGTTCTTATGTTTTCCTATGCTGCTGTTATGTTTTCTAGTATTTCTAATATTCCATCAATCCATCTTTTTGTTCTTATGTTTTTCTATGCTGCTGTTATGTTTCCTAGTGTTTCTAATATTCCATCAATCCATCTTTTTGTTCTTATGTTTTCCTTTTGCTGCTGTTATGTTTTCTAGTATTTCTAATATTCCATCAATCCATCTTTTTGTTCTTATGTTTTCCTATGCTGCTGTTATGTTTCCTTGTGTTTTTAATATTCCATCAATCCATCTTTTTCGTGATCGGCCCTTGGGTCTGGTGTTCTCGCAATGTTTCTTGAAGGCTCGTTGTGTTACATTTTACAAATTCTGCCTTATCACGGGGTCAAACCATTTCATCTGTTGTTTCTTTATATATTCTATGGCGGAGATTATTCCTAGCTTTTTTTCTCAGTTCTTCATTTCTGATCCTATCTCTCAGGCTGTTTCCTGTTATTCGTCCAACACATTTCATCTCGCTAGTGTTTATTTTACTTATTGTTCGTGTTTCTGGGGTCCAGCCTGACATTGGTAGCACAACGTTGGGATAAAAATTGTATTGTATAGTGCCTGTTTTGTTATTTCTTTGTTGGGCTATAGTGATGCTGTCCGGTTATTTAACAAGCTTTGTTGTAACTTGAGCTTATTTCTGCTGTTTGTGAATTGTCGTTTATCACTAGACTTCCTAGATATTTAAATTCCTCCACTTCTTTTAGTTTTCTGCTCTCTATAGTTTCTGTTGATATTCTGTTTCTCTTTTGTGATATTCGCGACTTCTGTTTTGTTGATGTAATTTTTCTGGTTGTATTGAGTGCCTGAGATGTCAAGTCTATGTAATTGTTTTTTAAGGTCTTCTATTTTTCCATGTATTAGTGAACATGTGGATTACCAAAAATAGTAAATATTGTAATCGCATGTTATCATCATCATGTACCGGACCTGCTGGCGTAGGTGGTCATGTCCCTCCACAACTTTCGATCTCGACAGTTATTTATCATTTCAGGTGTTAACCTTCTGCCAAGATTTCTCATAAACTGTCTGGTATCTTTTCTATTTTCTTCCCTCTATCTCTTCGTCCCTCAATTTTCCCATTTGTTACAATATATTCCAGCTGTTCTCTTCTCATTTCGTTGCCAAAAAATGATGATTATTTCTTCCTCAAATTGAAAATTAGCTCTCGTTTTGCTTTGACCTCTTTGCAGAACGTCTTCATTACAATTCTTAGCTATCCATGGTATTCTCAACATCCTTCTGTAAAACCACATTTCATCAGACTCCTGTAGATCGCGTATATGTAAGTAGAAAAATTGTATCTATTTTTACTAGTTCACTAAAATCTTCATGTAAATTCTAGGTCAGGTAATTTGTCCAAATCTGTTTGTGAAGAAACGATTCTTTGGTGTCGAAGACAGGGGACGGTAATTCAGGCTGACGTTGGTGCTGGGTGATTCAGCTGGCTAGTTGAGTTGACCCCTGACCCTTCACATGTTTGTTGGGTTGCCTTGAATTATCTGGTCACTTGTAGGCGTCTACCAAAATTTGAGATCGTTAAGTTTCGAGTGCAGAAACATGGACATGTGCAGAAACATGGACATGTGCAGAAACATGGACATTAGACAAGAAAACAGAACAGAAAATTGAAGCCTTTGAAATGTGGATTTATAGACGAATAGGTTGGATTGGATGGAAACAAAGGATAACAAACGATAAAGTTTTAAAACAACTGAAAATAAAAAGAGAACTACTAAATACAATTAAAACAAGACAAATGAAATTTTTGGGGCATGTTAAAAGACACAACAGCCTACTAAAAGAAATATTGGAAGGAAAAATACAAGGTAAAAGAGGCAGAGGCAGAGGCAAACCAAGACTAACATGGACGAGTAACATCAAATGATGAACAAGTCAACCTATGTCAGCCTGCACCATCAAAGCAAGAAACAGAGTAGAATGGCGATCCATGGTAGCCAACCTTCGTTGCGGAGAAGGCACGCGATGATGATGATGATGAAGTTTCGTAGAGAAAGATTCGGTGATTTAGTTTTGGACTATTTCAATACTAAGCTTCAAAATATATATACAAATACTGAGGGCAGTTTTACGTCAATTCTGACAACATACTTAATGGTACAACGGCATGGCAACATTATCATCATCAAATACCATGCGTGCTGACGTAGGTGATCATGTCTCTCCACAACTTTCGATCTCGATAGTTATTTATCATTTCTGTTGTTGACCTTCTGCCAAGCCATTCTCTCAAGATGTCTGGTATTTTTTTATTATCTTTGCTTCCCTCTATCTCTTCCTCCTTAAATTGTCACAGTTGTCACACTATATTGCAGCAAAATTAATAATCGAAAAAACAATTTGCAAGGTAGCGGACTTTGTGACCTTCGACTGCTGCTATGATGCAGTTAACTTCATCATCAACATCATCATCGTCGTCTTCGGCGTCGTCATCATCATAGTTATCATCATCATCGTCATCATCGTCATCATCATCATCATCGTAGTCATCATCATTGTCATCATCATCATCATCATAGAGTGCGTCTACGCATCGAAGGTTGGTTGTCATGGAGCGCCATTCAGCTCTGTCTCTTGCTTTGATGGTGCAGGTTCTCATAGGCCTACTTGTCCATCTTTTGATGTTACTCGCCCATGTTAGCCTTAGTCAGCCTTTGTCTCTTCTACCTTTTATTTTCGTTTTCAAGATTGATTTTCTTTGCTGCTGTGTCTTTTAAAGTGCACCAAAAATCTCATTCAAATGTCGAGATTTGATAAAATATCTTTTAAAGAACTGAAGACAGCTAGAACAAAAATTCAGATAAGAGAGGGAGTATCTTGGTCTACGCCCTATGGGCCGGCTACGGCTTTAGAGGTCAATAGATAGATAGATAGATAGATAGATAGATAGATAGATAGATAGATAGATAGATAGATAGATAGATAGATAGATAGATAGATAGATAGATAGATAGATAGATAGATAGATAGATAGATAGATAGATAGATAGATAGATAGATAGATAGATAGATAGATAGATAGATAGATAGATAGATAGATAGATAGATAGATAGATAGATAGATAGATAGATAGATAGATAGATAGATAGATAGATAGATAGATAGATAGATAGATAGATAGATAGATAGATAGATAGATAGATAGATAGATAGATAGATAGATAGATAGATAGATAGATAGATAGATAGATAGATAGATAGATAGATAGATAGATAGATAGATAGATAGATAGATAGATAGATAGATAGATAGATAGATAGATAGATAGATAGATAGATAGATAGATAGATAGATAGATAGATAGATAGATAGATAGATAGAATTCTCATTTGTCCTGTTTGAATTGTGTTAAGTAATTCTCTTTTAATTTTTAGATATTGTAAACTTCATCATCTGTTTTCTTTTCTTTCCATTCAATTCTTTCTAATCTATTATAAATCCACATTTCAAAGGGTTCAATTCTCTGTTCTGTTTTCTTGTCTAATGTCTGTCTTTCTGCACATTACAAGAATGTTTAGAGTTTATTAACATTTTACTATTCTTAGTCAGTTTGTGCAGTATATTCATCATCATGTGCCATGCTGGTTGGCGTAGGCGATCATGTCCTTCCATAATCTTTTATCCACCGTGCATCGTATCTATTCTGTTGTTGACTGTTTTCCATGCTATGACACCAAGCTATATAGTTCGTTTAGAAATTCGTGCAAGCAGAGTTTATTAATGATAATATAATATCCTGTTTTATTATCTAAAAATTCATATATAATATGTCATATGTGCATCATCATCAGTTAGCGGGGTAGAGTTCTGCTCCCTACCAAAAGAGGAGTAAGATGTCTCCTTTCCTTCGCTAGTCTTCGGGACACCCTTGGGCAAGGTGGAGCTCCCGATTAGCCCCCCTATCCGGGTTATTGGAAGCTATCGGAGCAGGTGGTAGATGGTGTTGTGGGAGCAGCCGACAAGTAGTGCCGGTTATGGTCCCCACACAGCGAAGGCAGGCAGAGGATCTCATGTATAGAGACAATGGCTGCGATCTCCGACTAGTACAGTCACTGCCAAGAAGGAAAGGAATGCCAACTACCTTCTTATGTAGCCTAGACTAACCATGACAAATCACAACTTAATATCTACAACTAACGACGTTAATAAATATGTAGATTGATTTTTAAAACAATGACAAATTTTGTCTCTGAAATCTCTTTTGTCCCTTCGGTAAAACGCTTCCGTACAGAAAGAGTTAATAATAAAACATGCAACAGTTTTCCATTCTAAAAATAACCGATTGTTAGTGACTGGTGTTTGGATAGGTTTGTATCTTGTGGTCTGTCATTAGAAAGAGCCGATTGAAGCATCGGGGCCTGTTTAAAATGTAACACAGTCTAGGAACTAATTGAGCTCAACAAACATTTACACGATATGTCGATGACGAATTTCACGATCTATTCTTTTAAATTGTTCGTCCTTTTCTTTCTTTAACTTTCTCCCCACTTCTCTTTCTTCTGTGCTTTCTTCGAACATTCTTTTCATTCCTCTCCACACTGTACACACCCACACTTCTCTTACCTCTCTTCATTCTTCTCACACCAACACTTCTATTACCTCTCTTCTTTCTTCACACACCCACACTTCTCTTACCTCTCTTCATTCTTCTCACACCCACACTTCTCTTACCTCTCTTCTTTCTTCACACACCCACACTTCTATTACCTATCTTCTTTCTTCACACACCCACACTTCTATTACCTATCTTCTTTCTTCACACACCCACACTTCTCTTACCTCTCTTCTTTCTTCACACACCCACACTTCTCTTACCTCTCTTCTTTCTTCGCACACCCACACTTCTATTACCTCTAGTCTTTCTTCTCACACCCACACTTCTCTACATTTTTCACGCTCACATTTGTTTCTGACCTTTCTTTTATTCTTCATACACCTCTCTTTTAATATTCAATTTCATATCTATTCTAATTTAGTTTCTCTTTCTCTCTCTCTCTCTCTCTCTCTCTCTCTCTCTCTCTCTCTATCTATCTATCTCTCTCTCTCTCTCTCTCTCTCTCTCTCTCTCTCTCTCTACTAGCTTATTTTCCTTTTTTGGCGATCTTTTGTTCCCAATATTACATTCGAACTGTATGTTTCACCGCTGTCTTTTCCCTCTCTTCATTATTCTTCTTTCAGATTTTCCAGTTCTGGCTGTTTAATTTATTTCATGCTTCAAATTATCTTTATCTAATTTCCTCTCTATTTTTTTCACTGTTTTTTTCCCTTCCTGTCTCTCAATCTGCCTCTACACCTCTCTCTCTCTCTCTGTTTCTCTCTCTCTCTCTCTCTTCACATCTACATATGCCACAGACCAGCCACATCTCGCCACACAGATTTCATAATTCCTAGCACTCAGCATTAATTTCCAATGCATTTATTCCTGACATTTCTCTATCCTACTTTTAAGAATCCATTATCTTCACTGAATGTATTCAAAACCACACAAATAGAACACGACCCCAAAAAACCCTTAAAAAAGAGACGAATGGACTATATTTAGAAGACTAAACCTGCATTCAGACATCAAGAGATATATCTAAAGCTGAAATAGCAACATCTCATAAAATACCTTGCACCTGTGTAAAACACTTTAGATCATATATTCTCCGTGACTACAACTGAGATGGGAGCTCTGCATTCTAATCTCTACATAGACACTTTGTGCCAAAATATTGTGAAAAGTTAGCGTAGCGAAATGTAAAAACAAATCGACATATCCCCCTTCCCCCCGAAGATACTGGTAAGATTTATTTGTTGATATGGGCTTATCCTGATTTGATAAATGACCCCGATCTGGCCTGGTAATGTCTTAGGCCCGACAGTAAAAGAGAGAAAGGAAGGGACAATAATTTAAGAGGGAGTGAGTGTAAGTAAACAGAGTAAAGTACCCCCGTCACGCCAAGTGGCGTATCGGGAATATGGTGTTAGTGACTATATATTTTACAGACTTTCGACACATGATTTTTGGGGTAATGTGGTCGGTATTACGCCCGTGCCGCTGTACTTTCCCAGAAAAAAGTCCGGTACCCATTAAAGGCTGGGTGAACCCGGAAGCCGTTGGTTGAGATCGAACCCTACCTCTTGTCCTTTGTAGTTCAGTTCACTAACCACTGAGCTATCGCGGCTTGGGAGGGAGTGTGATAATATCCATATATGACTAGTGAGAAGGAGGACTGTAACATATACTGGGAGATAAGTTGATAGAAAGGAGAGATGAGAAGGAGGACTGTAACATATACTGGGAGATAAGTTGATAGAAAGGAGAGATGAGAAGGAGGACTGTAACATATACTGGGAGATAAGGTGATTGAAAGGAGAGATGAGAAGGAGGACTGTAACATATACTGGGAGATAAGTTGATAGAAAGGAGAGATGAGAAGGAGGACTGTAACATATAACTGGAGATAAGTTGATAGAAAGGAGAGATGAGAAGGAGGACTGTAACATATAACTGGAGATAAGTTGACAGAAAGGAGAGATGAGATGATAAACAGAAGAACTGGTCAGCAACCAAAGAGTTAAAGTTAAACCTCTGAATGAGATATTGACAAGGTAGATTGAGAATTCACTTGGAGGTGAAAGTCACTGGCAGAATAAGAAAATAACAAGATATTGACAAGGTAGATTGAGAATTCACTTGGAGGTGAAAGTCACTGGCAGAATAAGACAATAACAAGATATTGACAAGGTAGATTGAAAATTCACTTGGAGGTGAAAGTCACTGGCAGGATAAGACAATAACAAGATATTGACAAGGTAGATTGAGAGTTCACTTGGAGGTGAAAGTCACTGACAGAATAAGACAATAACAAGATATTGACAAGGTAGATTGAGAGTTCACTTGGAGGTGAAAGTCACTGGCAGAATAAGACAATAACAAGATAATGACAAGGTAGATTGAGAGTTCACTTGGAGGTGAAAGTCACTGACAGAATAAGACAATAACAAGATATTGACAAGGTAGATTGAGAGTTCACTTGGAGGTGAAAGTCACTGGCAGAATAAGACAATAACAATATATTGATAAGGTAGATTGAGAGTTCACTTGGAGGTGAAAGTCACTGACAGAATAAGACAATAACAAGATATTGACAAGGTAGATTGAGTGTTCACTTGGAGGTGAAAGTCACTGACAGAATAAGACAATAACAAGATATTGACAAGGTAGATTGAGAGTTCACTTGGAGGTGAAAGTCACTGGCAGAATAAGACAATAACAATATATTGATAAGGTAGATTGAGAGTTCACTTGGAGGTGAAAGTCACTGACAGAATAAGACAATAACAAGATATTGACATCTTCAGTGGGAGACCACTGACTTTAAGTGTCACTTGGCGTCATACCTAGAATAGCATTAAGGAAATATAGAGTAGATCCTAGTCAAATGATCAGGGAATGGCCGTGTCAACCAGAAAAACACACACCTTTCCACCAAGTTCATAAGGGAGGCACATATACACCATAAACTCACAAACACAACATTTCATTGGTTGACTGGGACATGTGACATAGACTATAAATAGTTGAGTACAGAGGGCGAGGTGATTTTGAAGAGTTTAATGATCAGAATTGCCCCCAAAGTATTTGCGATGATGATTCGGATTCATAATTCTACAGAGTTCTCTAATCCAGGCCCACTGATCTACAGGGTTTTCCATTCTTTTTCATGAGTCTTTTCTCTTCTAAGTTTTGCCTTAACACAGTCTCAAATGATTTTATACCGTTCCTTATACATGCTCCCCATGATGTGTGATCACTTGCCAGATGTTCTGAGTCATTTTAATAGATGGAGAAGTCATTCAGAGATGATTTACAGATATCTCTATATCGTAGTTTAGGTCTGTCGATTTGTCTTTTCCCGTGTATTAGTTCACCATAAAGTATTTGCTTAGGGATGCGTTCTTCCATTCGCTGGACGTGCCCCAGCCATCTTAGTCTTCGACTTCTAAACATCAACTTCATTGTTGGGGTCTTGGCACGTTGCAGGTCAGTTAAGTTGGTTATTTTGTCCTGCCATTTAGTGTGCATTATTCTGCGGAGACATCGCATGTGGAAGACATTTAGTCTTTTCGTGATTTGCGTATGTTGTCCAGGTTTCAGATCCATATAATAGTGTGCTAGGGACACAAGTTTGATATATTAGGAGTTTGGTCTCTAGTGTTAGTTTCGTGTTGTTTCAGGCCCTTTCTGTGAGTTTGCCGAATGTCGTAGCTGCCTTACCAATTCGGCTGTTTATTTTATCATCAAGAGAAGTGGTTTGCTTAATTGTGGTTCCAAGATACGAGAATTTCTGAACTAATTCT
The DNA here is from genome assembly GCA_032433765.1 of Megaustenia siamemsis. NCBI lineage: Eukaryota > Metazoa > Mollusca > Gastropoda > Stylommatophora > Ariophantidae > Megaustenia > Megaustenia siamemsis. The sequence continues at coordinate 12,860,942 of JAVIAB010000106.1, read as the reverse complement.
AGTGGACAAACTTTTACAATTGCCAAGTGGGGGCGAGGGTAGCGAGGTTGGTCTCGATACAAGACGCCGGTCTAGAGACAGAGAGATTGTGAGTTGAAATCCCGGCTGTACCAGTTGGAATTTTGATTTCTGATTTCTCTTTGAGGCAACGACCCCTGGTCTCAGCAGCGAGGATGATCGGCTTGAAATGTCAATTACTCATCGACTGAAAAAAAAAATTTAACAGGAAAAAATGGATTAACACGGAAAAGTCAGTTTCTAGTCTCTAGGGACTTCGCCTGATGTGAAAGCTGGCGATGCGAACGCAAAAAAAAAAAAAGGAAAAAAAAAAAAACACTGACCCCCTTTAAAATAGTTAAGTAACCTGTGACTTCCCCCTTTATCAAGTACGACCTCGGTGAAACCTGCGTCTCATTTTAATAAAAAAATCAATTTAAATGCAAAAAAAAAAAATACGTTGAAAATATGTCCCATTAAATTTCCTATGAAAATTATATCCTTGATACTCCAAAAAATCCCTGTAGAGGTCGCTACTAGTAGGTTTGAAAGCGTAGGTCTAGAAGAATGTAAAACTATTTGTGCCAATATATCACGAAAATCAGGCGCTAAAATCAACGCCCACGCTCTTATATCTAATGTTGGCGATCTGACTTGATATGAAGATTCCTATTAGCAGCAGGCTGTATGTGTCTGTCATCAGAGTCTGTGTTTCCCTTGAGGTTATCAGAGTACAAAATAGAAAACGGCATCTTTAATGTATCCAAGAACACAAATAAAGAATGTAGGTAAGGAAAGAAGAAACCATGACTATGAGGAACAAAACAAGAGCAAATCAAAACTATGGGGAACAAAATAAGAGGAAATCAAAACTATGAGGAACAAAATAAGAGGAAATCAAAACTATGGGGAACAAAATAAGAGGAAATCAAAACTATGGGGAACAAAATAAGAGGAAATCAAAACTATGGGGAACAAAATAAGAGGAAATCAAAACTATGGGGAGTAAAATAAGAGGAAATCAAAACTATGGGGAACAAAATAAGAGGAAATCAAAACTATGGGGAGTAAAATAAGAAGAAATCAAGGCTATCATCATCAAGTATCATGCCTGCTAGCATCGGTGATCATGTCTCTTCACAACTTTCGATCGCGACAGTTATTTATAATCCTGTTGTTGACCTTCTGCCAAGCCATTCTCTCAAGCTGTCTGGTATCTTTTCTTTTTGCTTCCCTCTATCTCTTCGTCCCTCAATTTTCCCAGTTATCACAATATATTCCAGTTGTTCCCTTCTCATTGCATGGCCAAAAAATGATGATTGCTACTTCCTAATATTGGAAATTAGCTCTCTTTATGCTTTGTCATCTATCAGAATTTTTTCATTACTTTTCTTAGCTGTCCAATAGTATCCTTAGCATTCTTGTGTAAAACCATTTTTCTACAGCCTCCAGTGATATACTTGTCTGTTGTCATATTGTCCATGATTCATATTCATATGTTAAGACTGGCTCTACATAATATTTGAGAACCATTTTTCTTGTTTCTATTGTCAAAAATGGATTGTACAGTATCTTCCTCATTTTTGGCAAATCTGATTTTGCAATCAAGACTATAATGAACGAAACAACAAGAAATAAGGCTATGGTATACAATAGAAGAAGAAATCATATCTATGGCGAAAGAAAGAAAAAGAAATCGAGATTATATCAAACGAAAGAATAATAAATAACGACCATATCGAAACAGGGAGCCGCGATAGCTCAGTGGTTAGTGGACTGGACTACAAAGGACAAGGGGTAGGGTTCGATCTCAACCGACGGCTTCCGGGTTCACCCAGCCTTAAATGGGTACCGGATTTTTTTCTGGGAAAGTGAAGCGGCACGGGCGACCAAATTACCCCAAAAATCATGTGCTGAAGGTCTGTAAAATTTATGGTCACTAACACCATATTCCTTATACGCCTCTTGGCGTGACGGGGGTACTTTACTTGTTTACTTTACTATATCGAAACAATAAAAAGATGATATCAAGACAATGGCGTAGGAACAATGAAGAAATCAAGATTGTTTCAAAGAATTTCTTTACGTTCCTTGTTTTTCCTCGATATCTGTTATCCCTTATTCCCTCACTTCATCCTTTTCTTTTGATCTTTCCAATTCTCTCTCTCTTCTTCCTCTCGTTTGTTCCAACCATACTCTCATCTTCTATCACTATCTTACTGATCTCACTACCCCTGACCCTTCCCTGTTTATCCTTTTCCACATCACTTGTTTCATATCCATCAATCTCAAGTTACTCTTTCTTTCTTTCTTCCTTTCTTTCTTTCTTTCTTTCTTTCTTTCTTTCTTTCTTTCTTTCTTTCTTTCTTTCTTTTTCTTTCTTTCTTTCTTCTTTCTTTCTTTCTTTCTTTCTTTCGTTCTTTCTTTCTTTCTTTCTTTCTTTCGTTCTTTCTTTCATTCTTTCTTCTTTCTTTTTTCTTTCTTTCTTTCTTTCTTTCGCTCTTTCTTTCTTCCTTTCTTTCGTTCTTTCTTTCGTTCTTTCTTTCTTTCTTTCTTTTTTTCTTTCTTTCTTTCTTTCTCTCTTTCTTTCTTTCTTTCTTTCTCTCTTTCTTTCTTTCTGTCTTTCTTTATTTTCCAAAATTCACATTCTGTTTTTTATCATCGTACATTAGTTAGGTACTACACAAGCTTTTATATTCCCGTTAACTTTCATACTACCGTTGTTTTAATATTATTTTGTGTTGTTTGTTTTTTTTCGTTTCCATATGACAACTTTATATCTTCGGCAAAGTCTCGAATGTCTGAATTTTGCGTGAATACTACTTTCCTCCATTTTTCATACAAGCAGCATGTTCTCATGTGTCCCCGTCGGACAGGCAGATATTCTCCTGCTGCAGACGTACTCGCATTGTTTTTTTTTTTTTTTTTTTTTTTTTTTTTTTTTTTTGTTTATCGTTCAGAGTTTTTACGTTTTGGGTAGATTATTCATATCAACGTCTAATTTTGTTATTATTAATTGTCAAATTCCAGGGATTCTTTAAGGTGCAGGGAATCATAGAAGAAAGAGGTATGCATAACAGCACTCAGAAAAAATGACAAATAAACAACAACAGAAAAAAACAAATAACAATATATGGTCCGAAGCAGAATTGAACCCGTACTCCATGGCACTGCGCTTGGCCACGAGAAGCAGAACACTAGAGAACACTGCCACTCATTTAACTAAAAAATTAGCTATTGTGGACGATGTCTTACGCGCAGGCCTTCTCATGACTATAGCATGGGGTTACCATCACAGCTCGGTAGTAAATTGTATTTCTGTACTTTTCTATTAAGGCAAGTATCTCCCAGTAGGGCTGAATACTTGTGTTGCAGACAAACATTTATTGGACGAAACTGCAAGAATAGTAGTTTTCAGCGGTTTTTATACGTGAGACAAATAATAATAAATGAATATTATTATAGAGGGAAACTTCCGAGACGATAATTCAGGGAGCAGAGTGCGTATGGGACCTGTTTTTTTAACCGTTAAGTGAGAACACAAGACATCGAATCTCACTACTCAGACACCGGGGATAATTCACGTAGAAGCACCGAGTCGAAGAGAAAAATTCACTCGGTCTGTAGCGGATCTCAAAGCCGGGACTTTCTTGTCCAGAGGCAGAAGCCATACTTCTTGAAACTCAATTCATCCTCCCCCTTTCTCTATTCGTTCTCACCTGTTCTCATCACAGCATGTCTGAAAGAACCTCTGTTTCTAGCCAGACCACCCACAGAACGTTGCATTCATCACAGCCCGTCTGAAAGAATATATGTCTCTAGCAAGACCTCCCACAGAACGTTGCATTCATCACAGCCCGTCTGAAACAATCTCTGTCTCTAGCCAGATCTCCCATATAAAGTTGCATTCATCACATCCCGTCTGAAAGAATCCCTGTCTCTAACCAGAATTCTCAAAGAACCTTGCATTCATCACAGCCCGTCTGAAACAATCTCTGTCTTTATCCAGATCTCTCACAGAACCTTGCATTCATCACAGCCCGTCTGAAACAATCTGTGTCTCTAGCCAGATCTCCCACAGAACGTTGCATTCATCACAGCCCGTCTGAAAGAATCTCTGTCTCTAGCCAGATCTCCCATACTTTTTGTTGTCATGTTCAGGGTCTCCTTGATGTCTCTAAACCACCTTCTCCTTGGTCTGTCCCTCATGTGTCGTCTTTGAATCTATGTCTTCCATTATTGTTCATTCCAACCCGCAGTATCTTTTGACTTGGTCATAGTGTTTTAATTTCCTCTATAGAATGGTGCTTATAAACCAGTTCTTTTTAATGTTTACTTCTTTTCATGTCTTCACTGCTCCTTTTCAATATCAAATGTAAAAAAATGTAAAGTGCCCATTCATTTGTTTTTCTACTGTCATTGATTTGCTTTCATATGTTAGAAATGGCTCTGTACCTATATGAAAAAAAAAAGTAAAGAGCCCCGTCTCGCCCAGTGGTGTATAGGGAATATGGTGTTAGTGACCATATATTTTACAGTCCTCCGGCACATGATTTTTGGGGTAATGTGGTCAGTATTACGCCCGTGCCGCTTTACTTTCCCATAAAAAAATCCGGTACCCATTAAAGGTAGGTGAACCCGGAAGCCGTCGGTTGGGATCGAATCCTACCTCTTGTTCTTTGTAGTCCAGTTCACTAGCCACTGAGCTATCGCGGCTCCCTAATATCCAATGTATCTTACGGATATTTCTTTTGCATTTTGTTTTGAATGAATCGATTTTCTTCCTTGCTGTTTGCGAGATTTTCCATAATTCACAACAGTGTGTTGCTATCGGAAAGATATATGTCCTCGCTTATTTTAATTATACTGCCTTGCTGGTTTTGTTCCACACGTTCTTCATGGTGTTTAATTTTTGTGTTACTATTATTGGTATTCTTTTTTTCTCTTCCTGGCAGTCTCCATTTCTAGCTACTATATAATCCCAGCTATTTATAGTTTGTTACAATTTCAAGTTCTTCACTGTTGACAATGATTTTTCTTTGGCTTCTTGTTTTGTCAATGGACATATTCTTAGTTTTTATGTATGTTTAGTCAAAGGTTTTACTCCTCATGTGTTTTTTAACACACTCAATCTTCTCTTTTAATTTTTATGCATTGAGAGGAGTACTGTACTTTTACAAATTATTTCTATATGTAGATTTACATTCTTCTTTATGTACTTTTACATTTTATTTGTTTATGCACTTTTACATTTTAATTAATTCTACTAATAAAATAGTAATTAAAATAGGTCAATCTCTTCAATATTCTCTCTTTTCTTTTAAATTGATTGTAGCAGATCCAGACAGATGAAGGAGAGTGAGAGGTGGGATAAAGAGAGAACGAGAGCGGGAGAAACCTGGAAAGTATTGACTCACTATATCTCCAATCAAAAGAAGTAATCAAGAACTAGTGGATGGAAGACTTGCGTTTATCCCTCAATGTTTATTTTACTCTTCCATTCATCGTTACTTTCTGTGTCGTCCTATTTATTTACTCGTTTGTCTTGCTAAAGATATATCACTGGTATTTGAAAGGGCATCATTAAACATAAGATAGTATGTGTATGTGTCACAAATAGTATGACAAAATGGGATGAGTATTTCAAAGAGTAAGATAACATAGAACGAGGGTCACAAAGAGTAATAAATCATGGTAAAAGTGTTACAAAGTGTAATAAATCATGGTAAAAGTGTTACAAAGAGTAATAAATCGTTGTATAAGTGTTACAAAGAGTAATAGATCATGGTATAAGTGTTACAAAGAGTAATAAATCATGGTATAAGTGTTACAAAGAGTAATAAATCATGGTATAAGTGTTACAAAGAGTAATAAATCATGGTATAAGTGTTACAAAGAGTAATAGATCATGGTATAAGTGTTACAAAGAGTAATAGATCATGGTATAAGTGTTACAAAGAGTAATAGATCATGGTATAAGTGTTACAAAGAGTAATAGATCATGGTATAAGTGTTACAAAGAGTAATAGATCATGGTATAAGTGTTACAAAGAGTCAGGAAACAGATTATCTTACAAAATAATCAGTTTACTCGTCGTTTCGGTGCGATATATGGGAATCATTGTTTTTATACGAACATTGTTTCAATATCCAGAGGTATATTGCATGAATTTATAGGAGATGTGGTCGGTAATACGCCAAGATGTCTTACTCTCCTCAGGATCCTAATTAAGACTTGGTGAACCCAGAAGCCATCAGTCCATTTATTCCGAACTTCGTGTCCTTCATAGTCCAGTTAACAACCAACTAATCTGAGCTATCATGGCTATCAGTTTTTTTTTTACAAAAAACGTAAATTGAAATAAAAAAGAGTATTACAAAAAGTAAGAGAAAATGAAACGAGTGTTACAAAAAAAATAAGATAAAACGGAACGTGTTTTACAATAAGTAAGGTAAAACGAATTGAATATTACAAAAATTAAAGTAAAATGAAAGGAGTATTACAAAAAGTAAGGTAAAATGAAACGAGTATTACAAAAAGTAAGGTAAAATGAAATGAGTATTTCAAAAGGTAAGGTAAAATGAAACGAGTATTACAAAAAGTAAGGTAAAATGAAAGGAGTATTACAAAAAGTAAGGTAAAATGAAACGAGTGCTACAAAAAAGAAGGGAAAATGAAGAATTGCACAGAGAATGAAAAAGAGTGAAGGCCTGATAATAGTAAAATTTGTGAAAGTTATGGAAGAAAGAGGTGAAGGGACAACATCATATAAGCGCTACAACAACATCAATTGACAATGAGTGTAGGCGCCAAAAGGGCGAGAAAAGAACTTTGTATGTCCCTGGACACCCGAACGGGTACAACACGAAGTGAAGAGAGAAAGACAGATAGAACGAAATAAGAATAGACAGAATGAGATGCGTGTGTGGTGGCTTTTGTTAATACATGCACAAGCGATTGGATGGGAAAGTGTTAGCATTTCCGTTTGTGTGGACGAGTATTATTGAGTTAGGTTAGCTCCAAGTCACGCGAGCACCAACTACACATGTCTGCACAGTGTCCGCAACGAAACAGACCTGACTTTAAATAAAAACAGACAGCAAAGAGGTATTAATTTGAAAATAAAATACGAGAAGACTATTAAGGAGATTAAAAAAAAACATAACTATCTGCTGATAGTTCTATAGGCTGAACCTAACTATCATCAATATAATGAGCCATAACGGCTGGCATAGGCGATCATGTCCTTCCACAATTTTCTATCCACAGTGCACCGTATCTATTCAATTGTTGACTGTTTTCCATGCCTTGACACCAAGCTACCTAGTATCTTCTCTTTTCGTCGTCCGCGATCTCTCTTTCCCTTAATTTTGCTAGTTGTAACAATGTACTGCAACTTTCTTTTTCTCATGTTGTGAACGAAGGATGTCATTTGTTTCTTTCTGATGTTTTTTCGGAGCTTCGTTTTTTATGGTGGCCTCTTCCAAAATGTCTTGTACACAACTATGAATAAATTAAAGCAACCGTCCAACATGCGGTAAGAGATAATATATCAAGAAAACTATGGTTTCTGTTAGCCTGTATTATATTTTTTCTCAACAACATATAGTGACAAATCATCATCATCAAGTGCCATGCCTGCTGGTGTACGTGATTATGTCTCTCCACAACTTTCGATCTCGGCAGTTATTTATCGTTTCTGTTATTGACCTTCTGCCATGCCATTCTCTAAAGCTGTCTGGTATCTTTTCTCTTTGCTTCCCTCCATCTCTTCGTCCCTAAATTTTCCCAGTTGTTACAATATATTTCATTACATGGCCAAAAAATCATGCTAGTTTCTTCCTAATTTTGAAAATTAAATATCTTTTTACTGTGGCCTATTTCAGAACATTTTCATTACTCTTCTTAGCTGTCCATGGTATTCTCAACATCCTTCTGTAAAATCACATTTCTACAGCCTCCAGTGATGTTTTTCTCTGTTGTCCTATTGTCCATGATCCACATTCATATGTTAAGACTGGATCTACATAACATTTAAGAGCTCTTTTTTTTTGTTTCTATGTTCAAAAAAGGATTGCACAGTGTCTTCCTCATTTCTCCGAAAACTGTTTTTGCCTGAGCCATTCTGCATCTCCCCTCTGTAGTACCATCTGAGATTAACATTGTTCCCATATATTTAAATGAATTTACCTATTTTAATATTACCCCACTTGTCTTTATTGTGCAGCGGTGATATCTTTTTCTTTTTTGCTACTGTTTTATTTATTGAAACATTCCCAATAGATTCCTTGTTGTTATGGCTGCTGCTTGTTACCAGAACATGTTCTTTATTATTCGTAGATCTTTCCTGCTAACGTTTAATCGTGGCATATTGCTGTGAATAATGGATAATCAACAGATCTGTTGTAAAATACTTCAGTTCTTTTGAATTCAAGCTATAAAAGAATACTCTTAATACATGGACGGAGGAAAGAATATACTTGTCAATTTTGCAAGGACTTATAATTGCATAAACGGGTTGATAAAGAACACACAAAAACTAGGAAAACAAAACAACATAATGAAATAAAGGAGATAACTGTGGAGAGCATAAATAGTTCCAGGTAATGGAAAGAGTGAGTGCAAGATATTATAGACAAGCTGGGATTGACTACCGCAGAAGCTGTATATCTTCAGGCAGGACATTGAAAACTTCAGAAAAGCTATCAGTCATGGGAGTCACGTTATTACAGGAAAGAAATAGATGACGATGGTGGTGCTGCTGCTGATGATGATGATGCCGATGTTGGTGGTACTGATGAAGATGATGACTATGGTGGTGGTGAAACAGGTGAGGATTGTAATACTCATGATGATGATGGTGATACTGATGATGATACTGATGATGATAGTGATACTGATGATGATTATACTGATGGTGGTGGTGATAATGATGATGATGGTGATACTGATGATGATGATGGGGCGATATCATCATCTGATGATGTTGGTGATACTGATGATGGTGTTAGTGATACTGATGATGATGATGATGATGATGATGATGATGATGGTGATGATGATAATATTGATGATGATGGTGCTAATGATGATGATGAAGATGATGGTGATGCTGATGATGATGTTAGTGATACTGACGATGATGTTCGTGATACTGATGATGATTATACTGATGGTGATATTGATGATGATGATGTTGGTGATACTGATGATAACGATACTGATGGTGATGGTGATAATATTGATGATGAAGATGATGATGATGATACTGATGATGATGCTATGATGGCGATGGTGATACTGATGATGATGATATGATGGTGATGATGATTATACTGATGGTGATGATGATTATACTGATGGTGATGGTAATACTGATGATGATGGTGATGATGGTGATACTGATGATGATGATGGTGATACTGATGATGATGATGATGATACTGATGTGGATGATGATGATACTGATGATGATGATGGTGATACTGATGATGATGATGGTGATACTGATGATGATGATGATGATACTGGTCATGGTGATGGTGATACTGATCATGGTGATGGTGATACTGATGATGATGATGGTGATACTGATGATGATGATGGTGATACTGATGATGATGATGGTGATACTAATGATGATGATGATAATGATGATAATGATGATGATGATGATGATACTGATGATGATGATGATGATGATGCTGATCATGGTGATGGTGATACTGATGATATTATGGTGATGATGATTATACTGATGGTGATGGTGATAATGATGATGATGATGGTGATACTGATGATGAAAGTGATACTGATGATGATTATACTGATGGTAGTGGTGATAATGATGATGATGGTGATGATACAGATGATGATAATGATGGTGATGTTGATACTGATGATGTTGTGATACTGATGATGATGATGATGATGATACTGATGATGATACCGATGGGGATACTAATGATGATGGTGATACTGATGAGGATCATGATGGTGGTGGTGGTTGGGATATGGATGACTATATCGGTGATACTGATGAAGATGGTAATGCTGATATTTGTGATGCTGATAATGATGGTGATGATGGTGGTGGTGGTGATACTGATGATGATGACGGCGACGATACTGAAGATAATGATGATTATTATTATTGTGGTGATACTAGTGGTGATATTGATGATGATGATGATGATGGTCCTGATAATTGTGATGGTACTGATGATGATTGTAATGGTGATGACGGTGAGGGTTGTGATATTGATGATGATGATGATGGTCCTGATAATTGTGATGGTACTGATGAAGATTGTAATGGTGATGACGGTGAGGGTGGTGATATTGATGATGATGATTATGATACGGATGTTGACGACGTTATTTTGACAACAAAAGAGAACGTTCGCAGATGATGGTTGGTAGATGATGGTTGGCAGATGATGGTTGGCAGATGATGGTTGGTAGATGATGGTTGGCAGATGATGGTTGGCAGATGATGGTTGGTAGATGATGGTTGGCAGATGATGGTTGGCAGATGATGGTTGGCAGATGATGGTTGGTAGATGATGGTTGGTAGATGATGGTTGGCAGATGATGGTTGGTAGATGATGGTTGGTAGATGATGGTTGGTAGATGATGGTTGGCAAATGATGGTTGGCAGATGATGGTTGGCAGATGATGGTTGGCAGATAATGGTTGTCAGATTCTGAGAAATAAACGCAAAGCCTTCCTGGATATCAAAGGGGCCATTCTCAGGCTTGGGTTTTTGTGTTTAGTGTATATAGTTTGTTTGCTATACCCGAAGAAGGTTTCAGCCGAAACATTGTAGTCTGTCTCATCTTTCTGTTAGTCTGGCCGCTCTATTTCTATTTTTATATTATACTCAAGAATATTGCAATGGCCTCCTACGCGATTAATATCCCGGACTCCCCCCCCCCCCCCCCCACCACCAGGCGAATTATCGTGGTCGACATAAAATAATCTATTTCATTATATTTTTTTGTACTTTAATTGGTCTGTGATTACGTAGTAAATTTTGTTTCTTGTTGCTCCTAACAACGAGAAATAAATTATTTTATTTGCTTCTGTCATGTGGCACTTTTTAAAATTAATTAAATATGTCTGGAAGGGAAAATATGTATTTACTTACTGCCGTGTGAAATAAATGAATTTTTTTTAAGCGTCTAAATTAAAAAAAAAAGAAAGAAAATATTTCATTTTTTGATTGCTAAGAAAAAAAAAGACAAATGCGTTTTTTGGGCCATGTTAAAAGACACAACAGTCTACTAAAAGTAATCCTGGAGGGGAAAATACAAGGTAAAAAAAGGCAGAGGCAGACCACGACTAACATGGACGAGTAACATCATATGATGGACAAACCAGCCTATGACAACCTGCACCACCAAAGCAAGAGACAGAGCGAAATGGCGCTCCATGGTAGCCAACCTTCGATGCGGAGATGGCACTCGATGATGATGAAGACAAAAAAATGTATAAACTTCGTGCTACGAGAGATGTAGTTTTGTTTCTATTTACTCATAAGTGAATATAAATTTATTTTCTTTACTAACTGCACATTTTTGTTTATTTATTTACCTTGGACGGGTAGTTATAAATTATTTTATTCATTTATTTAAGTGGTATGGAATAAATTGCCACATTTATTTGCTCAGCGAGGAAAATAAATTGATTAATACATTAGGCCGACGAGAAATCAATTATATTTTTTTTTCTTATTTTTTTTTCTGCATGTCCTTCTCTTAGTGGCGTGGATGATATATATATATATATATATATATATATATATATATATATATATATATATATATATAAAGGGATTCTCTTATTAGATTTATTTATTTGTGTTTTCTTTATATCACACATTTTCTCCTAAGAATACATTGTTCGTAACGGGGGAAATTACTTCTATAGTTTTTTTTGTTTTTTTTTTACTATAACTGGTTCAACACACATTCTTCGTTTATGCTTTATATCTACCATCAGGATCGTCAATATGCATCCAAACATGTTTTGTTTGTACACTACAACAATCTTTTAGTGAGCTATAAGGAGGCTAAGACGATCATACGGAGCAAATGTAGAACAAACTGGAAGCAATAACTGAAAATAAATGACACGCAGGACCAAATATATATGTAGCCTTGACACGTCAAGACCACAGCCAACAACATATTTACTAAAGCCATCGGACTGAAAATGAAACCGGAAAATAATCAAACTGGCATGACGTTTCCAACTATAGGAACGATAGATGGCTAACACAACTCTACCCACAATGCAAAGCTGAACACGTGACGCTGGTTGGCAGTTTTCCGGGAATTTCTTCTCATCTCACAGGCCTAACTAAATATAGGGAGTTGGCTGTGACAGGATCATGATTTTCCGGCTTAGAAAAGGACCGTCACCGTCCAGGAATAACCCACACTGGCGAATGTCACTACAGACATGTGAGTCACCGTCACCGTCCAGGAATAATCCACACTGGCGAATGTCACTACAGACATGTGAGTCACCGTCACCGTCCAGGAATAATCCACACTGGCGAATGTCACTACAGACATGTGAGTCACCGTCACCGTCCAGGAATAATCCACACTGGCGAATGTCACTACAGACATGTGAGTCACCGTCACCGTCCAGGAATAATCCACACTGGCGAATGTCACTACAGACATGTGAGTCACCGTCACCGTCCAGGAATAATCCACACTGGCGAATGTCACTACAGACATGTGAGTCACCGTCATCGTCCAGGAATAATCCACACTGGCGAATGTCACTACAGACATGTGAGTCACCGTCACCGTCCAGGAATAATCCACACTGGCGAATGTCACTACAGACATGTGAGTCACCGTCATCGTCCAGGAATAATCCACACTGGCGAATGCCACTACAGACATGTGAGTCACCGTCACCGTCCAGGAATAATCCACACTGGCGAATGTCACTACAGACACGTGAGTCACCGTCATCGTCCAGGAATAATCCACACTGGCGAATGTCACTACAGACACTTGAGTCACCGTCAACGTCCAGGAATATCCCACACTGGCGAATGTCACTACAGACACGTGAGTCACCGTCATCGTCCAGGAATAATCCACACTGGCGAATGTCACTACAGACACGTGAGTCACCGTCAACGTCCAGGAATATCCCACACTGGCGAATGTCACTACAGACACGTGAGTCACCGTCACCGTCCAGAAATAACCCACACTGGCGAATGTCACTGCAGACATGTGAGTCACCGTCACCGTCCAGGAATAACCCACACTGGCGAATGTCACTGCAGACATGTGAGTCACCGTCACCGTCCAGGAATAACCCACACTGGCGAATGTCACTACAGACACGTGAGTCACCGTCAACGTCCAGGAATAATCCACACTGGCGAATGTCACTACAGACATGTGAGTCACCGTCACCGTCCAGGAATAACCCACACTGGCGAATGTCACTACAGACACGTGAGTCACCGTCAACGTCCAGGAATAATCCACACTGGCGAATGTCACTACAGACATGTGAGTCACCGTCACCGTCCAGGAATAACCCACACTGGCGAATGTCACTGCAGACATGTGAGTCACCGTCACCGTCCAGGAATAACCCACACTGGTGAATGTCACTACAGACACGTGAGTCACCGTCAACGTCCAGGAATAATCCACACTGGCGAATGTCACTACAGACATGTGAGTCACCGTCACCGTCCAGGAATAACCCACACTGGCGAATGTCACTACAGACACGTGAGTCACCGTCAACGTCCAGGAATAATCCACACTGGCGAATGTCACTACAGACATGTGAGTCACCGTCACCGTCCAGGAATAACCCACACTGGCGAATGTCACTACAGACACGTGAGTCACCGTCCAGGAATAACCCACACTGGCGAATGTCACTGCAGACATGTGAGTCACCGTCACCGTCCAGGAATAACCCACACTGGCGAATGTCACTACAGACATGTGAGTCACCGTCACCGTCCAGGAATAACCCACACTGGCGAATGTCACTACAGACATGTGAGTCACCGTCACCGTCCAGGAATAATCCACACTGGCGAATGTCACTGCAGACATGTGAGTCACCGTCACTGTCCAGGAATAACCCACACTGGCGAATGTCACTACAGACACGTGAGTCACCGTCACCGACCAGAAATAACCCACACTGGCGAATGTCACTACAGACATGTGAGTCACCGTCACCGTCCAGGAATAACCCACACTGGCGAATGTCACTGCAGGGGTGAGGCCCAAATTCCAGAACTCCCTCTTCAGTCAATCAATAAAGTTGTTGAACGCATTGAGAATGAGAGAGAGAGAGAGAGAGAGAAAGAGAGAGAGAGAGAGAGAGAGAGAGAGAGAGAGAGAGATCACAGCTTATCCTTAGCTTACGTCGATGACATTAGTCATTAACTATTTCATACAAAAAATGAATTCGAAATTTACAGAATATTGGAAGAATTAAATGAAGAGAAGTAAAAACAAAAAAATTATATAATAAAACAGCTGAAAATAAGGAAAGAATTATTTTAAGAAATTTGAAAAAGATAAACAAGAGTTTTTGAACGTGCAAAAAAACAGCATAAACTACTGAAAGTCCTCTTACACTGCGAAAATATAAGGTAAATGAGGCAGTGGTAGACAGTAACTAAAGTGGGCTGACAACATGAAAAGATGGACAGCAGAACCTAGGGGTGTGAGCACCCTAATGGTGAAAGGCGGGGTGTAGTGGTGATCCCTGGAAGCTAACTTCGATGTGAAGACAGCACACGATATTGATGTGAAGACATCACAAGATATTGTTGTGAAGACAGCACAAGATATTGATGTGAAGACAGCACAAGATATTGATGTGAAGACAGCACAAGATATTGATGTGAAGACAGCACAAGATATTGATGTGAAGACATCACAAGATATTGATGTGAAGACATCACAAGATATTGATGTGAAGACATCACAAGATATTGATGTGAAGACAGCACAAGATATTGATGTGAAGACATCACAAGATATTGATGTGAAGACAGCACAAGATATTGATGTGAAGACAGCACAAGATATTGATGTGAAGACATCACAAGATAGTGATGTGAAGACATCACAAGATATTGATGTGAAGACAGCACAAGATATTGATGTGAAGACAGCACAAGATATTGATGTGAAGACAGCACAAGATATTGATGTGAAGACATCACAAGATATTGATGTGAAGACATCACAAGATATTGATGTGAATAAACATTCCATGTTGTTGATAGATTCTTCTGCTGACCTTCTAGTTCGGGAACAAGTCCCAGGGACTACAAACTTTTCTTCTACTGGAGAAGTTTTCGGGATTTATTCTTCTTTTTTTCCCCTTTCTCTTCTGCCTTTCAGCGACGAGGGAATTATACTTCCCGGTCTTTGGATTTTCTGCTGGCCTCCCCCGCTTGTTATGCCAGGACTTATATGACAGAGCAGTAGCCTCCGTCAGTCATAGTTGACTATGGATTTTTCAGCGCCCCTAGAAATGTTATTTTTTCTTTCTTTTCTTTCGCCGTGTATTCTCTTTCTCTATGAATCTGCCTGCTTCTTCTTTGAGGTGAACCTTTAGAGTGTGTTTCCAGAGATTGCGGTCTGCAGCTATGTCTTCCCATGCTGCAGGGTTTATGTTCAGATTCTTCATGTCACGTTTACACACGTCTACAAATCGAAGTTTTGGGCGCCCCCTAGTTCTTTTACTATATGCCAGTTGTCCGTAGAGTATATCTTTTGGTACGCGGCCATCTTTCATACGGTGTACATGGCCAAACCAGCGTAACCTACGTTGTTTGAGCAGCATGTAGATATTCGGTAGGCCTGTGCGAGTCAGGACCTCCACGTTTGTCACTTTATCCTTCCAGGTGATACCAAGTATACGGCGTAGACATCGCATATGGAATGCATTTAGCCTCCTCTCCTGCTTTACGTTTTATGTGACATATTGCTCTCCTTATTAAACTCGGTTGTTTTTTTTTTTACAATTTCCCGAATATAATCACCTTTCCCCAAAAAAAAAAAATGTTTCTGGGAATTTCCACTGCGCAAATAATATAGATGACGTGAAACTGCCAATTTCAGCTTGAAAATTGAAGATAATCGTGATAAAAATATGGGCATTAATAATATACTCTCCATTATGTCAGAAGACATAACACGGACAAATCCTAAAATTGCTATATGTTCTATACTGCCTCTTTGTGCAGCTGCTCACAAATTTATTTTAACAAGTTCCGGCCGGGTCATCGTTCTTTATTGTAAACATTTTCCAATCCCTTTAGTGGGAATTAACTCCCTTTGTCTTCACGTCTGGTTGTCATTCATCTCATTTTGAGCGTAAGTTTCGTACGTGGCAGTTGAATGGGCATATCCATCATTCCTGATTACAGGGTATTTTTCAGCAACAGTAGATCATCAGGTCGTCTGAACACAACAAATGAGAGCACAATTCATGTTACGATCAATGTTGACATCTGTAATAGTGGTTTCTCTGTGATTCCTCTTTTTTAAATTTAATTTTTTGTACATAGGAAAATAAATCCATGCATATGTTGCAGCATAGAAAGAAATTACATACATATCTCGATCCTACCAGCGACTCTAGAAGTCACATAGTGCTCATACTGTTGGTTAGTCTCCTATATGACCAGGCATTAAATATCACCTAATTACATACATATCTCGATCCTACCAGCGACTCTAGAAGTCACATAGTGCTCATAGTGTTGGTTAGTCTCCTATATGACCAGGCATTAAATATAACCTAATCACGAGATCAGGGGAGCCGCGATAGCTCAGTGGTTAGTGAACTGGACTACAAAGGAACGAGGCAGGGTTCGATCCCAACCGACGGCTTCTGGGTTCACCCAGCCTTAAATGGGTACCGGATTTTTTTATGGGAAAGTAAAGCGGCACGGGCGTAGTACCGACCACATTACCCCAAAAATCATGTGCGGGAGGTCTGTAAAATATATGGTCACTAATACCACATTCTCTATACGTCACCTGGCGTGACTGGGGCTCTTAACTTTTTACTTTACTAATTACGAGATCAGGGATCACGATAAAAAATGATTTGATGGCACCTCGTGGAATTGACAGCAGTGACAGTTGAAAGTTACGACACAAACCTCAGCTCATTTACGCTGCCGAGACCACCAGCGTGAGGAAGGTTACCTGAAGTAGGTCTCTCAACTTAGGTCACTGTTGTTTGTAGCTGATATTTTAGTTGTATTACCAGTTAAAGAGTAAAGTAAAGAGCCCCCGTACCGCCAAGTGGTGTATAAGGAATATGGTTTTAATAACCATAAATTTTACAGAACTTCAGCACATGATTTTTGGGGTAATGTGGTCGGTATTACGCCCGTGCCGCTTTACTTTCACATAAAAAAATCCGGTACCCATTTACCAATTTAGTTTATTAAAACTCTACTTAGTACCTATGACCCGTTCATCATCATCATTGAGTGTCGTTTCTGCATCGGTGGCTGGCTACCTTGGAGCGCTATGACCCGTTCATCATCATCATCATTGAGTGTCGTTTCTGCATCGGTGGCTGGATACCTTGGAGCGCTATGACCCGTTCATCATCATCATTGAGTGTCGTTTCTGCATCGGTGGCTGGCTACCTTGGAGCGCTATGACCCGTTCATCATCATCATCATTGAGTGTCGTTTCTGCATCGGTGGCTGGCTACCTTGGAGCGCTATGACCCGTTCATCATCATCATCATTGAGTGTCGTTTCTGCATTAGAGGCTGGCTACCTTCGAGCGCTATGACCTGTTCATCATCATCATTGAGTGTCGTTTCTGCATCGGTGGCTGGCTACCTTGGAGCGCTATGACCCGTTCATCATCATCATCATTGAGTGTCGTTTCTGCATCGGTGGCTGGCTACCTTGGAGCGCTATGACCCGTTCATCATCATCATCATTGAGTGTCGTTTCTGCATCGGTGGCTGGCTACCTTGGAGCGCTATGACCCGTTCATCATCATCATCATTGAGTGTCGTTTCTGCATTAGAGGCTGGCTACCATGGAGCGCCATTCCGCTCTGTTTCTTGCTTTGATGGTGC
The DNA here is from genome assembly GCA_032433765.1 of Megaustenia siamemsis. Taxonomy (NCBI): domain Eukaryota; kingdom Metazoa; phylum Mollusca; class Gastropoda; order Stylommatophora; family Ariophantidae; genus Megaustenia; species Megaustenia siamemsis. Next base: position 12,842,806 of record JAVIAB010000106.1, on the reverse strand, counting down.
AGGTTGTCATAGGCTGACCAGTCCATCCTTTGGAGTTATTTGTCCATGTTAGTCTTGATCTGCCTCTGCCTCTTTTACCTTATATTTTCCCTTCCAAGATTACTTTTAGTAGGCTGCTGTGTATTTTAACATGCTCCAAAAATCGCATGTTTCTTGTTTTAATTGTGTTTAGTAGTTTTTAATTTTTTGTTGTTGAGAGACTTCATCAATTACTTTTTTTTCTTTCAATCCAATTCTTCCTATTCTTCTATAAATACAAATTTTAAACGCTTCAATTTCATGTTCTTTTTTCTTGCTTATTGTCCGTGTTTCTGCACCATACATGAATGTTGAGAAAACATAACATTTTGCTATTCTTAGTTTTAACACTGTCGTTGTTTGCCTTAGTGATAGTCTTTTTTTCAAGGCATTACAATTGTACGATGGTTTTTAAAAACTTCTTTTTGTGCCAAATCAAATACTTTCCTCACAATTTCAAAATAGCTGAACTGCTTTGGACCAAGTCAAATCCCACTTTCACTAAGCGTAGACTGTGCCAACAAATAACCATTAGCTTCCTCAGTTGAATCGGTTAAGCCGTTTGGTGCAGTCTACACATGTGAAGTGGTATATTGAATCTATGAACAGTGAACATCCAAATTACTTGTATTGTTTTCTGGTCTGCTGATTACCTCAGTCGATTTACACAGAGAACCGACTCGTAGAACGTCTTGGCACCCTTTCTCCATGAGGGATCAATTCCTTCGACTATTTTCGATCATAACTGGCTTTCCCATCATTAATCTTCCCTTCTTAGACTTCTTTTTATCATATTACCACCCTTACTTTCGCTATTATCTTTATCCTTTCTAAAATAATAATAAAAGTAATTGTTATTTTCCAACTCATATCCCTTCCCTGTCCTTGTGTCCTACATTACAAGGGACCCTTTCTTTTATCTTTCAGTAGAGGCTCTTCTCAATTCTTTCCGTATCCGGCTGTTGTTTCTGACTAATTATGTCCTATCTGTCCTACAGGTACATTGTAATGACCAGCACTGGACAAACTCTGGCCACTTCCAAGTTAAGGGTCTATTCATTGATCTCAGCTATAGTTTTTTTCCACGGACCACGTGACAATGTCTCTCCAGGCTAAATAGAAATGTTTTTTTTATATGTAATTTTGTTTTCTTCAGCACATGTTTATTGTTTCCTTGTTATATCATACAGATAAAGGCCTAAGACTGAATTGTTTTTTTTTTTCTGTTTAATTTTTCATTCAGTTAAATTTATGAATCTGGCGATTGACTTTCTTGTGATTAATTTCTTTGGACACGATTATAGCCACCCGTGTAAAATATCACCTTGATTAATTCGGGAAATAAAGACAAGTGGAACAATATTAAAAACAGGTAAATTAATTGCAATATCTGGAAACAATGTTAACCTCAGATGGTAGATGTACAACAAAGGTGAGATGCAGAATGGCTCCGACAAAAGCAGTTTTCTGAAAAATGAGGAAGATACCGTGCAATCAATGATTGACAATAATAACAAGAAAAAGCGTTCTTAAATGTTATTCTGAGCCAGTCTTAACATAGGGATGTGAATCATGGACAAAATGACAACAATCAAGAAAATCACTGGAGGCTGTACAAATGTGGTTTTACTGAAGAATTTTGGGAATACCATTTACAGTTGAGAAGAGTAATGAAAACGTTCTGAAAGAGGCCAAAGCTTATTTACAATATTAGGAAGAAACAATAATAATATTTTGGTGACGTAATGAGAAAGGAAAAGCTGGAATATATTGTAACAATTGGAAAAATCGAGGGACTAAGAGATAGAGAGAAGCAATAAGAAAATATAACAGACAGCTTACGAGAATGACTAGGCAGAAGGTCAACAACAGAAATGATAAATAACTATCGAGATCGAGAGTTGTGGAGAGACATGATTACCTACGCCAGCAGGCCCGGTACTTGATGATGATGAATTAGGAAAATGAAGGAGGAGAGCCATGACACTTGAACTCACAATTTCATACATTTGTGCGAGACTTCTAAAATGTGAACTAAATTGCCACCCATAGTTTCAAACACAACAGCAGTGGCATCTGTACTCAACGTAATCGGTTCACAGAATGCCAACTACGCAAATTGTTACATGTTGTTTCTGAAACATGTACAGAGTCACTATGGAGATATGTTTGAACAGCTGTAGGTGACATGAGCAAAGGTGTATGTATATGTATAGTCAAGGACGGGAAAAGATGAGAATAGACGAGTAGAGAGGCTGTTATGTTTTTTCGTTTATAAATATACGATTTATGTAGAGATAAATTACAAGTGGTTACACATTTTATTCAAATGAAATGATTGATAAAGAAATATCATTTTTTTCATTGCGCAATATGAAAGAGGAAAAGTTCCTGAACTAGATAAATAACTAAAGAAGAAATTAAGCCATGAGTGATTTTGGAATAGAAATAATAACGCAAATGTACAATGATATCTAAAAAAGCGGATATATACCAGACGACCTATTAAAATCAGTATTCATAGCCCAACCAAAGAAATCTAGTGCTATTGTATGCGGTGATCATCGCACAGTCAGCCTTATGGGTCATACGACTAAGATATTATTAAGAGTCATCATGCGAAGAGTGCGAAACAAAGTCAATACAGAAATTAATGATGAACAGTGTGGGTTTGTTGGATGTCTAAGATCTAAGAGTGAAAATGAGTTACAAGAAATGTTAAACATTATAGTGAAGAAAAGCAAAAATAAAGAACTCTGATGCAATAGCAAAAAGACAGAAGTAATTGTAGCAACAAAGAAAAAGACATCACTGCAATGCACAAAAAACACACGTGAAACATTATTTAAACAGGTAATGAATTTAATGGCATGGGAATAATGTTAACCTCAGATGGTAGACGTACAACAGAGGTAAGACGCAGAATGTCTCAGGCCATAACAGCTTTCCAAAAAGTGAGGAAGATACTGTGCAATCCACTTTTTGACAATAGAAACAAGAAAAAGAGTTCTTAAATGTTATGAGCCAGTCTTAACATATGGATAGGAATCATGGATAATAGGACAACAGACAATAAAATCACTGGAGGCTGTAGAAATGTGGTTTTACAGAAGAATGTTGAGACTATCATGAACAGCTAAGAATAGTAATTAAAACGTTCTGAAAGAGACCAAAGCAAAAAAGATAGCTAATTTCTAATATTAGGAAAAAAAACAATCATCATTTTTAGCCATGTGAAAGAAACAGCTGGAATATATTGTGACAAGTAGGAAAACTGAGGAACGCCGAGACAGAAGGAAGTAAAGAGAAAAGATACCAGAAGGTTTAAGAGAAGGACTTGGCAAAAGAAGCAACAGAAATAAAAATAACTGTCGAGATCGTAAGTTGTGGAGAGACATGATCACCTACGCCAGCAGGCATGGTACTTGATGATGATGAAATTTAACAGCAAATAGTGCGTGTTTTGTCCATCTTGCGGTTCAATGCATCCAACTTTAGCACACATTTGGTAGTGAGCTTTCATTATTCCTTTAACAAGTACAACATGTTTACCGAAACGTGTTAGAGACCGTTCCGGCTTGAGAAGAAAAAAAAACATGGTAATAACAATAGTAAGAGTAAGACAAGGAGAACACGCTACAAGGAGATAGAATAAAACATCTAGTCTGCCTACTATGCCTGGACAAATAAGTTGGAGATAGTGCTCTGCCCTAATCGCATTTGCCTTGCGCCCCTGACCCATTCTTCTTTGAAGTGCTCCAAAGGGTAAACCAGATCCTTACATTCGGAATCAAATTTGAGTTGCTGGCAGCGGCGGACGTTGAGTTCGAAACTTGAGGAGGCCAGGACTTCTTAGATGACCTTTAACCTGATAATTTTCAGGATATAGACTACAATTTACAGTATTTTAAGAGTTCTTTCAATTATCGCCCTATTTTATCAAAGTAATAATTTCAATATATCTTAGGTTTGGTGGATAGGCGGCAGGAACCATTGAAGGCTATGTCTGAAAAGTGTTCCTTCTTGCAGTTTCCTCATATTCCAAGTCCGGCTTGTTGCAGGAGCTACTGAGTTAAGTGCTCTGTGCACACCGTGAGCTGTGTGTCTCATCCGTTTTGATCCTGCTTCGATATCCCGCTTGTTTACGATGAATGATGATATCGTATGACAGGGAACAGTTGGCTGTGTTCGCTTTCTGCGCGGTTTCGCCTTATGTCTTTTGGCGTGTGCTGAGACTGCTACGATGGGGACTACAGTTACCTTTCTTTGTTTGGGAGATGAGTTGATAATTCGGATGATTCCACTGGCACGGGTGGTTGAGCAATTATGGATTTTAATTCGTTTGCTGTGATGCCGAGGCCTTCAATAACCAATAACCAATAACCAATGTCTTAGGTTTTTATTATTTTTTTTTTTTTGTATTGTAAGTTAAAGTGGGAAAATCATGATTTTGCTGTTAAGTAACATATTTTACATTCGTGTTCAAATGTTTATATGAAGGCACTGATTTAGGAATGAATTAATGAAACTGGCCTCCTTCAGAGTCTATTGTGGTAAAATGAGAAAAAGGCTAACCTGTTAGTTGAGCCACTGTTTTCATGGCAACCAGGGAGGTAATTATTGAAATAGCCTACCTAGTTCTCACACACAATGCAAGGTTGACCGATGTACGACTGTAATAGGTTTGATCTCCATAGGCATTTAAACTTATCTATTAGTAACTTCTCGAATGAATTGAGCAGCAGACTTGAAATACTGTAGCCTGGTTATGCACTGATGTTTATCTCACGGAGATTGAATGTGATTGTGTGATGCATTCTGATAAAATATTAGAAGAATCGTGGTCTCCGGTGCCTTCCCTGAACGAATATACGCTATAGTGGATTTCAGAAGACGGATAACACACCAGAGACTTTCGTAGAGCCACTTTCTTCGGATTGTCTGTTTGGGTTGACTGTCGTACAATTTTAACTCTCCCGTCTTCTCATAAATCAGTATTGTAAAAGTAGTGATTGTAAGGTTAGTTTAACAGTAATGTATATACCAAGAGTTGTAGTTGTTTTCTTGTTATTAATAGTATTAGTAGTACAGTCATCATCATCATCATCATCGAGTGCCGTCTCCGCAACGAAGGTTGGCTAACATGGAGGATAACATTTGATGATCAATTTTAAAATATTCACTCAAAAATATCGTATCATCTAGAGGGACGGGTGCCGCAAGTAGGCGGTTTACCAAGATTGCCATCTTGTTGCACTTTCTTATAAAAATATAGAGCAGCTGTCTTGATTGTGAAATGAACCTGCGTCTGCTTCCACGAATCTACCCCGATCTTTATCAGTGACATCAACTTGAAATGGAAGCCAGTAGTAACAGTGTAAGGAAATGTTAGGAGATTAATTTTTAAGTCAAATTGACATAATAGATTAATAAAGGGAGAATTAAAGAAAGGTAATTGTATAAAAAATGTATCTAAACGCTACGAAAACGCCAGATTAAGAGGAAGACCGAGAAAGAGATGGATACAGTAAATACTAGAGTCACTAGGAGGGATAACAGCAGAAGAGACCAACAGAAGAGCAAGGAATCGCAGATTGTATCTCCCTTCAACGCCAACGGAACTGGAGGAAGGATAGTAGAAGAACGAGAAGAAGAAGAAGGAGAAGAATCTGTGTCTGAAAAGAATAATAGAGAATGCTAGTAGGTAAGCCATGACAAAAGCAAGAATTAGATTCACGCGAAGAGCGAGCATGTTGAAGGCTAGACAAGTAGTAAAAAAACAGGGCTGAACTAGTTGTATTTAAGGAAAGATTAAGATTTTATTCGACTGATAGCAAATCAGAGCACAGCTCTCATAACGTTATAGATATAAACTAACATACCAGAAGGACATTCAACGTATGAAGTTATGAATATAATCTAACATACAGGAGAGACACCTCCGAAGACGGAGTTATCTGCCTGTGCGGCGAGGGACCCCTTTGCACACGGCTGCCAGGGAAAAACGGATTAACATGCAAAATTCAGTTTCTAGTCTCTAGGGACTTCGTCAGAAGTAAAAGCTGACCAACGCAAAAAATAAAAAAAGAGGAGAGACATCCAACGTATGAAGTTATGAATATAATCTAACATACAAGATGGACATCCAACATATGAAGTTAGAGATATAATCTAACATACGGGAGGGACATCCAAAGTATGAAATTGTGCGTTACACACAATTGAGGCTCAGTCTGAAAAGTGTTCCTTGCAGCAGTTTCCTCATATTCCAAGTGCGGCTTGCTGCAGGAGCTACTGCGTTTGGTGCTCTGTGCACGCCGTGAGCTGTGTTTTTCATCCGAATCGTGTTTCGATATATTTCGGATGCTTATGATGAATGATAATGTGGTATGATGAAGGTTAATTCAGCTGTGCTCACTTTTGGTGCCGCTTGTCCTTCTGTCCATTGGCATGTGCTATATCTGCTATGAAGGGGACTGGAGCTGCCTTTCTTTTCTTGGATCCTTCAATGAGATAAGTTTTAATTTTGATGATTCCGCTGCCACGGGCGGTTGAGCAATTATGGATTTTAATTCCTTTGCAGTGATACCGGGGCCTTCGACTAACCATAACTATAACAATTACATTTAATAACGCCCCGCTGCTCGATGGGTGCCGATGTTAGGAGCATTCATAAACTGAAGTATTCTATAAAAGTGGTATTTTGTTATTTTATTTGATGCTATAGGTGGGTTTGCTAATCTTTATCGCTCATATGACGATGATCCCGCTCCGTCATCTGTCTGTAAAAGGGAGTTAAGTGGGTGTAGATACGTTGTTTTGTGGTTTGCAGCAATGTTTGCGCCCTTCGACCAATCACATCCGACTTCAGCATGAAATTTCTAATTTTTTGTTGCCTTCCCTATTCACAGGGAAATCTGCTTTCAGACCTGACACAGAAAAATGGAGTAGATCTCGATCAGTTCTGGTTCTCTGATCCTGACACAAACAGTCAATTATAAGCCACTGATCAGTTGCATCACTGCTGTTTTTGGACATCTTGGGACCTATAAATAATGATCTGTTCTTGTACAAAAGATTATAAAGCCGGTTGAAGGAAGTAGAGAAATATATATTATTGGGGAAACTCAACAAATAAATATACATTATTCAGTAATGCGGTGAACCGCGGTATATCAGTGGTTAGTCAAATGGACTACAAAGGACAAGAGGTAGGGGTTGATCCCAACCGACGGCTTCCATTTCACCCAGCTTTAAATGGGTACCGGATTTTTTTCTGTGAAAGTAAAGCGGCACGGGCGTAATACCGACCACATTACCCCAACAATCATGAGCCGAAGATCTGTAAAAATTATGGTCACTAACACCTTCAACACCGAAACGCTCCAACAATTCAGAACAGAATGTTTTCCTTTGAACTCTGTGATCATTTGTTAGGCACCGAGGAACCCATCGAGCGCAAATCTTTAAATATCCGAGAGTTTTAAAAATTGCGATTGCACTTCCCTTGCTGACTGTAAGCTGCAATGCCAATTGCTGACTAGTGATACGCCTATCCCTACAAATAATGGCATCAGCCCGGTTTAACATGTCTGTGCTGGTAGCCGAGGCAACACGTCCAGAACGCGGTAAATCATGCAGCTCCACTCGTACACTTTCTGCAGCTTTAATTCTCTGAACCCAGCGACTAACTGTGCTCCTATCGACTGCAGAACATTTGTACACTGCACATAGTCGTTTATGAATGTTTGCCACAGTTTCTTTTTCCACAACCAGAAATTCTATGACAATTCGCTGTTTGTAACGGACATTGTTGACAAGCTCCATTTTAACGGTTCATAGATTGCGTAATATTTATCAGAATGCTGTGCAATTTGGTACACATAATTGGAACATGTCATATTCCAAGTGTGCAAAATTTCATATTCCTATCTTTATTATTAGCCGAGAAAAAAATTGGTGTGCATTACTTTTTGACCTCCCGTATTATTATAAGAATGTCATGGCCAGTAAAACAAAATGATAAATAAAGCGTTCCACAAAAGAAAAAAGAAAAAAATGAAATATTTTGTTATTAAAATCTGAAGAGAACAATCACCAATTTATGGTCATGCTATGAGCAATGGAATAACGGAGCTATTTGTTAATTTAGAAAAAGTGGAAGAAAATATACTGGAAATTCAGCAGAGTAGTTAATCAACTGCAGAGACAGAAAGTTGGTCAGACACATGATCATCTGCGCCAGTAGACACTTTTCTTGGTGTTGGTGATGATCATGTTTATTCTCTTGTTTAATGTCACAATTTGTTGATCTATGTCAAAGAGATACAACCATTAGTAGGTGCACTGCCGTTGTCATGTAAAATGTCATCATTTGATGATAAATGTCAAAGAGATACAACCATTAGTAGGTGCCCGGACGTTGTCATGTAAAATGTCACCATTTGGTGATAAATGTCAAAGAGATACAACTATTAGTAGGTGCTCGGACGTTGTCATGTAAAATGTCACCATTTGATGATAAATGTCAAAGAGATACAACCATTAGTAGGTGCCCGGACGTTGTCATGTAAAATGTCACCATTTGTTGATAAATGGAGGAAATGGGTGATCTAGGTGTAAGACCTCTGCCTCTAAAAAGGATGTTCTCTGGTTCGATTCCAGAACGGGTGGTGGGTAATTTTTCACTCCGTGTTTTCATCGTGGCATTGCTATTCTTCAATTTCTGAGTAGTGAGATCTGATGTCTAGCCTTCTCTGTGTAGTGTGATCTGATGTCTAGCCCTCTCTGAGTAGTGAGATCTGATGTCTAGCCTTCTCTGAGTAGTGAGATCTGATGTCTAGCCCTCTCTGAGTAGTGAGATCTGATGTCTAGCCCTCTCTGAGTAGTGAGATCTGATGTCTAGCCCTTTCTGAGTAGTGAGACCTGATGTCTAGCCCTCTCTGGGTAGTGAGATCGGATGGCTAACCCTCTCTGGGTAGTGAGATCTGATGTCTAGCCCTCTCTGAGTAGTGAGATCTGATGTCTAGCCCTCTCAGGGTAGTGAGGTCCGATGTCTAGCCCTCTCTGAGTAGTGATATTCGATGTCTAGCCCTCTCTGGATAGTGAGATCTGATGTCTAGCCCTCACTGGGTAGTGAGATCCGATGTATAGCCTTCTCTGAGTAGTGACATCCAATATTTAGCTCTCACTAAGTAGTTAGATCTGATGTCTAGCCCTCTCTAAGTAGTGAGATCTGAAGTCTAGCCTTCTCAGAGTAGTGAGATCCGATGTCTAGCCCTCTCTGAGTAATGAGGTCCGATGTCTAGCCCTCTCTGAGTAGTGAGATCCGATGTCTAGGCCTCTCTGAGTAGTGAGATCCGATGTCTAGCCCTCTCTGAGTACTGAGGTCCGATGTCTAGCTTTCTCTGAATAGTGAGATCCGATGTCTAACCCTCTCTGAGTACTGAGGTCCGATGTCTAGTTTCTCTGAAAACTAGGAAAAACAGAAGGTCTAGTGTGTACTCGGGCACGTTAAAGAATCTTTGGCAACTCAATGTTCAAACGATCAAGCCAAAAAGGCCGCTATATGTGAAGACGAATTTTTAATATAAGATCCAATGATCCAATGATTTGATGAAGCGAGTCTTTAAAATTTTATGAACATCATTTATCAATTCAATGACGAACAACTGTCTATCAATTAACAAAAAGAACTGTCTATAATTCAATGAACAACCATTTCATCTCATAAATCGTCTCCAAGCAGGTTTCACTACGTGATCAACTCACTAATCTCTTAGAACAGTCACTGCCGCCATTTCGGCCGCTTACAGCAGTCCTAAGTGCAAAGTTCAATAATGTTCAACAATGAAATAACAACCAACACGGTTCTAAACATAAAAACCTGCTTCTGAAAATCCTCTAGTTGTTCAGGTTCACACACTGCTATTTTTTTGGAGATTTCCAGCCTACCACCGTCCCTTGCGCACACCGCACCGAGAGGTTTTTGGAATATGCTCCGATGTCAAGACCAGGCCACACAGGCCTACACCGGTCATACTTGCATTCATACGGAGAGCACTCCTTGCCTCGACTATGGTCAAGATGTCATTGAAACACGATCAATTCGTCACAGCAGTGAAGGCTGGCATTTCCTGGCATTACAGTTTCCTCAGGCAACCCATCAGCACTATTGGTAACAAGAGTCGTCCACGTTGGACTTCAACCACACGATATCAAACTATCAGGCCCCTGGACATCCGTACTGGCTGCATCACTGAGCAACTGCTCCTTCCACTGCTCGTATATAGTGTTACTCCCTTAAGATATGCTATGGAGTTCCTTTGAATCATGTCATTACTGTGAAGATGGGAGAGAAGTAATGGAGCCCTGAGATTGGTTGGTTTGTTGGTTGATTCATGAGTTGATTTATCTCTCTGATTTACCTATTGGTTAGTTTGCTTGATTAGATATATCTCTCTGATTTACCTATTGGTTAGTTTGCTTGATTAGATTTATCTCTCTGATTTACCTATTGGTTAGTTTGCTTGATTAGATTTATCTCTCTGATTTATCTATTGGTTAGTTTGCTTGATTAGATTTATCTCTCTGATTTACCTATTGATTAGTTTGCTTGATTAAATTTATCTCCCTGATTTACCTATTGGTTAGTTTGCTTGATTAGATTTATCTCTCTGATTTACCTATTGGTTAGTTTGCTTTATTAAATTTATCTCTCTGATTTACCTATTGGTTAGTTTGCTTGATTAGATTTATCTCTCTGATTTACCTATTGGTTAGTTTGCTTGATTAGATTTATCTCTCTGATTTACCTATTGGTTAATTTGCTTTATTAGATTTATCAGTTGATTGGTTGGTCTATCAGATGGTTTACCAGTTATTTGGTTTATCTGTTGATTTATTTGGTTGGTTTATTGGATGGCTGATTGATTTATCAGTTGATTTTTTGGTTGCATTATCAGTTGGTTGCTAGGTTTATCAGTCGATTTATTAGTTGTTTGATTGACTTATCAAACGTATTACTTTAATGGTTAACCAGTCGGTTAATCTATTACTTGCTGTACTAGATCGTTATGTTGTTTGGTTGCTTGGTTTATTTGGATGGTTATTTTAGCTGGTTGGCTGGTTAGCTAGTTAAAAAAAAAAAAAAAGTAAAGTACCCCGGTCACACCAAGTGGCGTATAGGTAATATGGTGTTAGTGACCATAAATTTTACAGACCTTCGGCACATGATTTTTCGGGTAATGAGGTCAGTATTACGTCCGTGCCGCTTTACTTTCCCAGAAAATCCCGTTACCCATTAAAGGCTGGGTGAACCCGGAAGCCGTCGGCTGGGATCGAACCCTACCGCTTGTCCTTTGTAGTCCAGTTCACTAACCACTGAGCTATCGCGGTTCCTAGTTAGCTAGTTAGCTGGATTATATTATTTAATGTTTTATCTATTCAGGCGGTATCCAAATAATGCAGCGATTTCAACGTTATTTGTTGCACACTCCTACAGATCTACAAATCAAGCCTGCAGGAAACAAATATGAATGGTAGCGTGATATAATAATGTATAAGGTATTTGGGAATATATGCGGCTATGGGAATTTGTACAAGGACCGTACATCTAGTCCAATTAGCTTGTGTCTAGTCTAATTAGCCTATGTCTAGTCTAAATATCTACGTCTATTCCAATTAGCTTAACTTCACGATGGCTTCCGAGCACATTTTGGGCTTTTCTGCAACAAATTACCCGACGGTTAAGATGACCGTTTCTGTATAATTGTAATCTAGGCAGACAAGAAAAATATTTGTAGAATTCATTGCCAGCTTTGTCTGATAATGTAAGACGTGATATTTAGAAATATTTTGTGATGTAAGAATGAAAGGATTCATTATACTAGGCTGATTACAAATATGTGGATATCTCGAGCAGAAGTTGTACAGACAATATCTAGAAGGAACGCATGTGGTTCAAATGTAGATAATGTTTAGTTTGACGTAAGTTCTTGTAGATAGAATCTACATCATTGTTCTTGGACAGTATTAATTCGTTCTCTTATCATATGATTAAATAGGCTGATATCAGCACAGCACACGATCATCGTTTGACCGTTGAGCGTACCAGGGGGGACATTTCACAAAGATGATCATTATATTGTGTCTCATTGTTTCTTATGGATCATCGTCATCATCATATCAAATCGGATGTCACTTGCAGAATGTTGCACTCACCATATTGCTCGTCTAGAATAATCTCTGTCTCTAGCCAGATCTCCCACAGAACGTTGCACTCACCATAGCTCGTCTGAAATAATCTCTGTCTCTAGCCAGATCTCACACAGAACGCTGCATTTAGCACAGCCCGTCTGAAAGAATATCTGTCTCTAGCACGATCTTCCACAAAACGCTGCATTTAGCACAGCCCGTCTGAAAGAATCTCTGTCTCTAGCCCGATCTTCCACAAAACGCTGCATTTAGCACAACCCGTTTGAAAGAATCTCTGTCTCTAGCCCGATCTTCCACAAAACGCTGCATTTAGCACAACCCGTTTGAAAGAATCACTGTCTCTAGCCAGATCTCCCCCCTATTATTTTGTCATGTTCAAGGTCTCCTTGATGTTTTGAAACCACCTTCTCTTGGGCTTCCCTTAACGTTTCATTCAGGAACCATGTATATTTATAGGCGGTTACAATTATTAATATGTATAAGTGAAATATTGATACAAATAGTAGTTATCTCATATATATATATATATATATATATATATATATATATATATATATATATTTATGAAATAATGATACGATTAGTAATATTTATAAGTGAAATATTGATACAAATAGTAATATTTACAACTGAAATAATGATACAATTAGATGAACATTGTGGATTGCAATGTCTAACTGGTGGCAATCCTTTGCTTTTATATCTTCCTTGTGAACTCAAGTTATTGTATTGCTTTAGAGAGCAACATTATTTCTTAGTCTAAACTTATTTAATGTATTTGTATTAGTGTATGAAATAGGGAGGGCGGGGCACATTCATTTTGTGCATATGGCCAGTCTTTTACGAATTCTAGCACAAGACACTATACGGTTTGCCCCGTCTATAGAAATAACTTGTCAACACATTTGAACGAATAAAATGTTTGTACAAATCACGCTGCCGAGCGTGACGGCCTACACCTAATATCCCATACGGACATGTACAAGCCAAACCGCTCCAGGACAGTTCCCTCTGTACAGACGAAGGAACCTAAGCACATACAAACATAATTATTTTACTTACATATGATCAGAATTATTTTACGCACATACAATCAGAATTATTTTACTTGCATACAATCATAGTTATTTTACCTGCATACAATCAAAATTATTTTACTTACATACAATGAGAATTATTTTACTTACATACAATCATAATTACTTGACTTGCATACAATCAGAATTATTTTATTTACATGCAATCAGAATTATTTTACTTACATAGAATCATAAGTACTTTACTTACATACAATCATAATTACTTTACTTACATACAATCAGAATTATTTTACTTACATACAATCATAATTATTTTATTTACATACAATCAGAATTAGTTTACTTACATACAATCAGAATTAGTTTACTTACATACAATCAGAATTATTTTACTTACATATAATCATAATTATTTTATTTACATACAATCAGAATTATTTTATTTACATACAATCATAATTATTTCACGTACATACAATCATAATTACTTTACTTACATACAATCATAATTACTTTACGTACATACAATCACAATTATTTTACTTACATACAATCACAATTATTTTACTTACATAAAATCGGAATTATTTTACTTACATACAATCACAATTATTTTACTTATTTCACTGGCTGGGCTTGGCAAGAATCACTTGCAGAGAACGAATTCAATAAATAAATTAAATGGGGAAGACAATATCAACGGATCGACAGTTCTAGACGAACAGAAAGAACTGGAGTAAACCACTATAAAGAAGGATAAAACTATAAACACGTACAGAATATTTAATGGTCGCTAGAACAGCGGCTAAACAATATGGGAATGCCCTGCCAGCAGTGAAGCTATTCTGTTCTAAAGTATAAAGTATAAATAATATTTGCGTATATTATTGTTTCCAAGTGACAAGAGCATAATCTTTTCTTCTTCAAATCCTTTTATCATGAGAGCTTTATCTGATGCCCTGATGTCCTAATAAGGACAGAAACATCAGTATTCAAATAACGTGTTCCCTGCTTGGAGAAAGTATTCACTTCTTGCAGGAGCTACTGAGTTAAGTGCTCTGTGCACACCGTGAGCTGTGTGTTTCATCCGTTTTGATCATGTTCCGATATACCAATTGTTTACAATGAATGCTGATATCGTATGACAGGGAACAGTTGGCCGTGTTCATTTTTTGTGCGGTTTCGCCTTATGTCTTTTGGCGTGTGCTGAGACTGCTATGATGGGGACTACAGCTACCTTTCTTTGTTTAGGAGATGAGTTAGTAATTCGGATTATTCCACTGGCGCAGGCGGGTGAGCAATTATAGATTCTAGTTCGTTTGCTGTGATACCGGGGCCTTCCATAACCAAGTAACCAAATAACTATTCACTTTTAGAAGTGGCGAACGGTGGGTTAGAAACATGAGGAGGCCAGGACGTGAGACCGAACTTTTGGGATGACCTTTAACCTGATAATTTACGGCATAAACATGACAGCAATTTACGCTATGTAAAAGAGTTCTTTAAATTATCGCCCTAAAGGTAAAGTACGAGACTTGAACCGGCGTCTTAGCACGCGAGTTTCCACCCATATGTGCTCGGCCGCCTATCCAGAAATGTTCGGGGATTTCTGGATAGTGTCGCTTCAAGCATCGAAACTCAGATGCGAAGCGACATTCCTCACCTTCCCAGGGTAATACCCTGGTACCCATTTATGCCAACGGCTGGGTCGACCGTGGGGGTATTTTTTTTTTGCAACCACGAGTACAACTCACACTGCTCCCAGCTGAAATCGAACATGGATTGTCCGAACGTCGGTAGTCCAGTCGGGTATTTAATTATCGCCTTACATTAACATAATGATAATTACATCCCAATATCTGAGTTATTTTTCGTTATAAGTTATTAAAAGAACGGGTTTGAAATTAATTTAACATCTTTTACAGTTTTGTTCAATTTTTTTTTTATATTGAGCTGCAGTGCAGTGATTTTAATTTAAATAGGCATTAGATAGGTTTGTCACCCATTGACTCTACGTCTATATGTTTCAATAAAGAGATAGAGCGTCGTCATATTAGCTGATCGCCTATAGTCATAACAAGGAGGAGGTGACTGCAGAAATAGTCTACCTTTAGTACTTATACACATTGCAAGGTCGATAGATGTTGTTGTACGGTTGTAGTAGGTTTGACCTCCACAAAAATTGAAGCCTGTTTATTAGTAACGGCTGGAATTATTTGAACTTTATGTCGGCCATACTAGGGAATAGAGGTAAAGGCATCAAGATGCACTAAGAGGGGTGCACACACAGAGTTAGATTTGCATAGTTTATACATATCCTGTACCCACCTCCCCATATTTTTTAGAACCCTTCCTTCCCGTCTTCTCACTTAACAGCCTGGTCAGTGAGATTTATAGTTGGTCATCCTGTCGTATCAATTTAGTTCATTTGAAGACTGACCACGCTCAGGAACACAGGGAAATGACCATTATTTTTATTTTCCTCTCTTGAGTATCTAGCATATTATCGCCATGTAGTTAGATTTGTTAATATGTCCTTATATATTTTTTTGTGTTTATTGTTCGTCCAGATGAAGGCCTACTTGGCCGAAACGTCGACTTTTGTTTCGTCCATTACCACGTAGAGCTGTCACCATACCACTTTTTTCTTCTTTTTTTTAGTATTGATACATTATGGATAATGTGGCTGGTTGTACGCTGACATTTAACTCACTGAGCTGGAATGTGATTGTGTTATGTATTATGATAAAATATAGATGGATCGTGGTCTCCTCTGAATATCCGCCTCTGACCTTATGTTTACCCGGCGTGTTGTGATCTCAATTCGCCATCAATTTCAATCAATCAAACAATAAATTAATCAGTAAATTAATCAATCAATCGGTGTTAATATTAAAACTTGTGGATCCAAACAGTGAAATGCGTTCACAAATAAGAAAGAAAATATAGATTCGACTGTTGTCGCTTTATATTTTACTATCATACCACTGTTACTGTAAGACAGCAAATACAAGACCACTAAAGATCTCTGAAAAGTGGAGTGGAGGAAGGGAGAGAGTGAGGAAGGGAGAGAGTGAGGAAGGGAGAGAGTGAGGAAGGGAGAGAGTGAGGAAGGCAGAAAGAGGGAAAAAATGTTTTAGGAAGGAATAAAAATCACTTTCAATTCCAAGCAATGAGGTTGGTAATTATGATGTAAATGGAGCGAGAGAAGAGTGACGGACGAGACCATTTAGAAGGAAGTTAATGGATTAATAAAATAGTGTTGAGGAAGAAGTTATGCAAATGTTCAGAAGGAAAAAAATAGGATTTTTGTTGTGTGCTGTTTAAAGTTAAGAGATTGAATGCCCTCCCTTGTTTGAGTGGGTTTTGGTGTCATTATAACCTGGAAGAGAATGTCAGGGAGGCAGAGAGAAAAAAAAGGGGGGGGGGCGCATAGAGTGAGAGAAGGGAAGACTGTAAGTCAAAGTGAAAAAAAAAAACTGAGAGTAAGAGAGGAGTAGTTATAAAGAATATGAGAGAGATAGAGAGAGAGAGAGAGAGAGAGAGAGAGGAAAAGGTAAAATATGGAGTAGTAGTAGAGATGGAATGATAATAAGTACAAGATAAAGAGCATGTAATGAGGAAACAAGAGTGCAAAAGAATCTAAGAAATTGTTTAAGCGGTAAACGGCGAGAGAAAGAAAAACAGAGTAGTCGAAATACTGAGAATGGGATAGAGTAGGAGAATTGAGAGAAGAAGGAACTGTCTGTGAGATTGGAGATAGAATGACAATTTCTAAGAGAGATTAAAAGAAAAAAGAGCAGATAAAAAGTTAGACATAATGAGAGAGAGAGTGAGAGAGAGAGTGAGAGAGAGTGAGTAAGAGAGAGAGTGAGAGAGAGTGAGAGACAGAGTGAGAGAGTGAGAATGATAGAGAGAGAGGAAGGCAGAGGGAACACGTGTAAGACAAAAAAAAGTTCAATCTATCAGAGAAAGATACACATGACTTTTAAACATAACATAACTTTTAAACATAACATAACTTTTAAACATAACATAATTTCTAAACATTACATAACTTCTAAACATAACATAACTTTTAAACATAACATAACTTTTAAAAATAACATAACTTCTAAACATAACATACATTTTAAACATAACATAAACATGACTTTTAAACATAACATAACTTTTAAACATAACATAACTTTTAAAAACTACTAAAAGATCTTCGAAAATGTTAAAGAAGAGCTTGTAGCAGAACTAAATACAGGATTATTTTTGATGAATCTTATAAAATATTCGTTGCTTGGTGCCACGAAGGGTCTGATATAATCTGTCTGTCGTTGATGAGAGGATAATACGCTGAGATGAAACATGTCTCCAATTTTAGTGTATTTACTGACGCTTGTCATGCTAATAGACTGGAATCACATTCTTAATTATACACGGTATACTGCACAGACATACTAGTCGATATTAGACGCATACGCTTTGAATTTTTTCTTCTTCCTTTCAGGTCTCTGTGGATCAGAGGTCTTCAACAAACACTTTCAACTTCATCTTGAGCATAGGTCTTCAACAAACACTTTCAACTTCATCTTGAGCATAGGTCTTCAACAAACACTTTCAACTTCATCTTGAGCATAGGTCTTCAACAAACACGTTCAACTTCATCTTGAGCATAGGTCTTCAACAAACACGTTCAACTTCATCTTGAGCATAGGTCTTCAACAAACACTTTCAACTTCATCTTGAGCAGAGGTCTTCAACAAACACTTTCAACTGCATATTGAGCATAGTTCTTCAACAAACACTTTTAACTTCATCTTGAGCATAGGTCTTCAACAAACACGTTCAACTTCATCTTGAGCATAGGTCTTCAACAAACACTTTCAGCTCCTTGTGGAACATAGGTCTTCAACAAACACCTTGTGCTCCCTGTGGAACATAGGTCTTCAACAAACACCTTGTGCTTCCTGTGGAACATAAGTCTTGAACAAACACCTTGTGTTCCCTGTTGAGCATAGATCTTCAACAAACACATTCAGCTTCTTGTGGAACATAGGTCTTCAACAAACAATTTCAACTTCATCTTGAGCATAGGTCTTCAACAAACACTTTCAGCTCCTTGTGGAACATAGGTCTTCAACAAACACCTTGTGCTCCCTGTGGAACATAGGTCTTCAACAAACACCTTGTGCTCCCTGTGGAACATAAGTCTTGAACAAACACCTTGTGTTCCCTGTGGAGCATAGATCTTTAACAAACACATTTAGCTCCATGTGGAACATAGGTCTTCAACAAACAATTTCAGCTCCCTGTGG
The DNA here is from genome assembly GCA_032433765.1 of Megaustenia siamemsis. Lineage (NCBI taxonomy): Eukaryota > Metazoa > Mollusca > Gastropoda > Stylommatophora > Ariophantidae > Megaustenia > Megaustenia siamemsis. The sequence continues at coordinate 12,824,223 of JAVIAB010000106.1, read as the reverse complement.
AGCATAGATCTTTAACAAACACATTTAGCTCCTTGTGGAATATAGGTCTTTAACACTTTCAGCTTCTTGTGGAACATAGATCTTCAACAAACACTTTCAGCTCCCTGTGGGCAGAGGTCTTCAACAAACACTTTCAGCTCCTTGTGGGCAGAGGTCTTCAACAAACACTTTCAGCTCCCTGTGGGCAGAGGTCTTCAACTAACACTTTCAGCTCATGTGGGCAGAGGTCTTCAACAAACACTTTCAGCTCCTGTGGGCAGAGGTCTTCAACAAACACCTTCAGCTCATGTGGGCAGAGGTCTTCAACAAACACTTTCAGCTCCCTGTGGAGCATAGGTTTTCAATAAATACTTTCAGCTCCCTGCGAAGCATAAGTCATCAACAAACACTTTCAGCTCCCTGTGAAGCATAGGTCTTCAACAAATACTTTTAGCTCCCTGCGGAGCATAGGTCTTCAACAAACAATGTCAGCTCCCTGTCGAACATAGGTCTTCGACAAACACTTTCAGCTCCCTGTAGAACATAGCTCTTCAATAAATACTTTCAGCTCCCTGTGGAGCATAGGTCTTCAAAAAACAATGTCATCTCCCTGTGGACCACCCCAGAACTGGTGTATTCCCAAGAATTGAGACACTAGGGTCCCAGAACTGGAGTACTAGCGATCCAAAGCTGGGCTACTTCATCCCCATTTAAAACTGCGTCTAAATGAGTTTCAAAGAAACGGTTGCAAGGAACAACTATTGAGACATTTTCTTATTCGGTGATTCCAAAGGCCCAGATCTGAAGTCAACGACATAAGGTGAAGATTCTTGGTTCTTTACAGTACGGTGCATTCACCACAACCCGACTGAAGAAATCTCTGTCTCTAGCCAAATCTCCCACAGAACGATGCATTCACCACAACCCGTCTGGAGAAATATATGTCTAGTAGCCAGATCTCCCACAGAACGTTGCATTCACCACAGCCCGTCTGAAAAAATCTCTGTCTAGTAGCCAGATCTCCCACAGAACATTGCATTCACCACAACCCGTCTGAAAGAATCTCTGTCTCTAGCCAGATCTTCCACAGAACGTTGCATTCGTTACAGCCCGTCTGAAAGAATCTCTGTCTCTAGCCAGATCTCCCACTTCTTCTATTATTACGTTCAATGTCTCCTTGATATATCAACAACCTTCTTCTAGGTCTACCCCTGATGTAAAGGTAAAGTACGAGACTTGAACCGGCGTCTTAGAACGCGAGTTTACACCCATATGTGCTCGGCCGCCTAACCAGAATTGTTCGGAGATTTCTGTATAGTGCCGCCTCAAGCATCGAAACTCAGATGCGAAGCGACATTCCTCACCTTCCCAGGGTGATACCCTGGTAGTCATTTCTCCCAACGGCTGGGTCGACCGTGGGGTTTTCTTTTTTTTTTTCAACCACGAGTACAATTCACACTGCTCCCAGCAGGAATCAAACACGGTATATGGTGGATAGGCGGCGGGAACAATTGAATGTGCAAGAAAAGTGTTCATTGTTGCAGTTTCCTCATATTCCAAGTCCGGCTTGTTACAGGAGCTACTGAGTTAGGTGCTCTGTGCACACCGTGAGCTGCGTGTCTCATCCGTTTTGATCACGTTTCGATATTCCAATTGTTTACGATGAATGTTGATATCGTATGACAGGGAACAGTTGGCTGTGTTCACTTTCTGCGCGGTTTCGCCTTATGTCTTTTGGGTGTGCTGAGACTGCTACGATGGGGACTACAGTTGCCTTTCTTTGTTTGGGAGAAGATATATTAATTAGGATGATTACGTTGGCACGGGCGGTTGAGCAATTATGGATTTTGATTCGTTTGCAGTGATACCGGGCCTTCCACAACCAACCAAGTCGAACACGGGTTGTCTGAACGTCGGGTAGTCCAGTCGGGTGGTTTTCCCAACTAGGCTACCGAGACCCCCGATGTGTAGCCCAGGTAACTTCCATTATTGTTTTTTTCCCAAACCGATGTGTCTTTTGAGGTGGTATTTTAATTTCCTTTGTTGAGAATGGTGTTTATAAGCCAGATCTTGTTTTAATATATAAATCTTAAAGACTGTCTTCAGTGCTCTTTTATATTATCCAAGTTATCTTTTCATACATGCACTCTGTGATTTCTTCTAAATAAAATTTCACCGGAACTCTATCGTCTTATTCCATGAAACCAAAAATCGTAGTAGACCAAGACTCCAACGTTCTGTTATACTGTTGTTATTCATCATCATCATCATCATCATCATCGTCATCATCATCATCATCGAGTGCTTTCTCCACAACGAAGGTGGCTACCATGGATCGCCATTCTACTCTGTTTCTTGCTTTGATGGTGCAGGCTGTCATAGATTGACTTGTCCATCTTTTGATGTTACTCGTCCATGTTAGTCTTGGTCTGCCTCTGCCTCTTTTACCTTGTATTTTCCCTTCCAATATTACTTTTAGTAGGCTGTTGTGTCTATTAACATGCCCCAAAACTTTCATTTGTCTTGTTTTAATTGTATTTACTATTGTTATTAACAACCATAAAATGATTATCATTATTACCTCTCTTTTGCACTTCTTCCCTTTGCTACCCATATCCTCTCTCTCTCACATTTCTCTTCTCATTTTTATTGTACCCTATGATACGCCTCCTTTCATTTCTCCAAGTGTGCACTGTTTTGTTTCTTTTAGTCTAATTCATCCATGTCGGCTCTATTGTCTATTATTTTTTAACCAGACTTAAACGTAAATCCTGATCACCGTATTTTCCCACCATTTTCTGTATGTGTGTTGTGCTTTCTGACTCGGCTGATGATAATTTGAATAGTTTCTTTGTTATAACTGATGACGGCTTTTGCTGAAACGTTGCAGTTTGTCCTATCTTTCTGTTAGTTTAGCTGCTCCATTCCATTTTATGTTTACTTTATTTGTTCTCTCCAGCTATACTCATGGCCACGCATGACATTTCATATTTGTAGATTTGATATCTGTTGCCTATCTCCGGCTATAAAATGAGATGCTAACATTTGTGAAATGCACATTTTCGATAAATACTAAAATGTGTAATCTAAATCTCTCTCTCTCTCTCTCTCTCTCTCTCTCTCTCTCTCTCTCTCTCTCTCTTTCTCTGTGTTCAGGACTCAATCAGAGTAGGATTCCAGACTCTCACATGAAGTCAGCTGTCAGGTTAAGTGTGTTGATCGCCCCCACAGATAGAACATCACAATTAGAGTCTGCCAGATCCACTCTGATTGAGCCCCCGTTAAAACGTTGCACTGTATTCAAATATTTAAAAAAAATAATAACTGTTAACTCTTTCAGTACGGAAGGTTTTTATCAATTTAGAGGTTGGGATTTCAGACGCCAATTTTTTCATGTTTTTCTACATGTTTATATTTATCTAACACTTAATACGTTATATACGAATTTATAGATAACTGAACATGAAAATAAACTTCACCAATACAAAGATGATACTAGACATATAAAAAGAATATTGTTTGATGACAGTTTACACTAATCAAATTGAAAGTGACGCACTGTGCGGCTAAACGTACATGACCGAAATAGGCATGGCGCTGGCTGCGTCGAAACGTACAGAAAGAGTTAATTAAAGCTCGTTCAAGAACGTGTTGAAGCTGAATAAGCTCTGGATATACTTGTTGTCAAGTGGAAATGAAAGAGCTGATAGCTTGGCTTTAGGTACTCTTGTGTTATTAAGGTCCACAACATTTTGATGATAGATATCGATAAAGCTATCAGTTATGATGGGTAGCTTGAAGACTCTCAGCTTATGTAAGTTAATTATCGATACGGTTATAATTGATGATGTAGTCTTTAAATGACGAATATTTCGAACACACCGTTGGGTATATAAAGTCGTGACAGATGTGTTAATGGTTATCGAATGTTACCAGACGAGTACATTAACTTTATCATCAAATGGAAACGACTGGGCACTTCAAGACTTCCCCCAGAGTGTTATGATGTCAATTATATGAACAATTACAATCTATTCAACTACTTTGTAGAATAATGTCTGAATATCTGATAACGCATCTTGTATTATCCTGGTGATTAAATCTTCTTACTGGTGTCTGTTCATCTAAGCATTTTAGTAGCTTAATGATTACGTGCGTTGCTTTAGTAGAACTAAAACTCATTTACTAACTACGAATGCTTATCTTTAATTCTATCAAACTTTTACAAGGGTGCCAAGTATATACTTCATTTAAATTAAATGTTGACTCGGTGATTTAGACTTTTCTATAATATATACTAATGGTTACATACGAACTTTGAATTTTACAATATTGAAGAAGTAACGGACATATATTAATATAGACCTATATGAAATATTCCGTTGTGTGCTCATTTTTTATCATAGCTATCGATACAGAGGAGAGCTGCGAGAGCTCAGCTGTTAGTGAACTTTACTATAAAGGACAAGAGGTTGGGTTCAATCCTGATCGACACCTTCCAGGTTCACCCTGCTTTAAATGGGTACCGGATTTGTTTCTGGCAAAGTAAAGCGGAACGGGAGCAATACCGACCACATTACCCCAAAAATCATGTGCCGAGGGTCTGTAAAAATGATGGTAACTAACATCATATTCCCTATACGTCACTTGGCGTGACGGGGCTCTTTACTTTTTTTTTTAAATATAGGTACAGAGCCATTTCTGACATATGAAAGCAAATCAAGGACAGTAAACAAACAAATGAAAAGACGATAAGTAACCACAGAGATTCCCCAGAAGAATATTTTGAGTTCTTGGGAAGCTTCAAAGATCAGCGAGGACATTCTTCAAAACATCGATACACAACGACAGTTCCTAAAGATCGATACACAACGACAGTTCCTAAAGATCGATACACAACGACAGTTCCTAAAGATCGATACACAACGACAGTTCCTAAAGATCGATACACAACGACAGTTCCTAAAGATCGATACACAACGACAGTTCCTAAAGATCGATACACAACGACAGTTCCTAAAGATCGATACACAACGACAGTTCCTAAAGATCGATACACAACGACAGTTCCTAAAGATCGATACACAACGACAGTTCCTAAAGATCGATACACAACGACAGTTCCTAAAGATCGATACACAACGACAGTTCCTAAACATCGATACACAACGACAGTTCCTAAAGAACATGGGAAAAAAATAATTTGTTTTCGGGCACATCATGAGAAGCAAAAGGTTGGAATATTTGGTTACACCGGGTAAAATACAGTGAAAGAGAGAACACGGATGATAAAGAGAGAAGATATGCCAGACCTGGACCCTAGATGCAAAAACAATGAGAAAAATAACCTCTACAGAGATGAAATGTGTTAGACGAATGACAGGAAACAGTCTGAGAGATAAGATCAGAAATGAAGAACTGAGAAAAAAGCTAGGAATAGCCTCCGCCATAGAATATATAAGGAAACAACAGATAAAATGGTTTGGCCACGTGACAAGGCAGAAAGATCAAAACTCAACACAGCGAGCCTTCAATAAACGTTGTGAGAACACCAGACCCAAGGGTCAACAACGAAAAAGATGGATCGATGGAATATTAGAAGCTTTAGGAAACATAACAGCAGGGAGAGGCGCAGAGGCGAACAGAAGAGCAAAAGACCGCAAATTACATCTCCCCTCGACGCTGAAAACCAGATGAGGAAGGAAATAAGAAGAAAGAAGAAACAATGAACAACATCTGCGGTCGACCCAACCGATGGAAGAAATGGGTACAAGGGTATCACTCTGGAAAAATGAGGTATGACACTTCGCTCGCAAGTTATGATGCTTGAGGCGACACTAGACAGGAGTCTCCGAACATTTCTGGTATGCGGCCGAACACATATGGATGAAAACTCACGTTCTAAGACGCCGATTCAAGGCTCGTACCTTTACATTTTTACCTTTTTCAATGAAGAGCATTCGTTGGGAGAACGCAAAAGTTTATTTGAATAACAAATTAAGTCACAATATTTGATTATTTGGCGATCGATTCTCGCTGTTATAACTTAACAACAATTCTGAGTGGCGTGCATTTTAATTTGTGTCTGGGTTAACTGGATAATATAAGTAAAATAATAACAGTGCTGTAATATTGTCTTTGCTGACTGGATAATATAAGTAAAATAATAAAATGGTTCAATATCTTTTATAACGACTAGATAATACAAGTAAAATAATAAAATGGTTCAAAATATTTTATGACGACTGGATAATTGAAGTAAAATAATAAAATGGTTCAATATCTTTTATGACGACTAGATAATACAAGTAAAATAATAAAATGGTTCAACATCTTTTATGACGACTAGATAATTGAAGTAAAATGGTACAAGTGCTATAACACCGAAATCGTCTCCATGCGTCGATAAAGTTAAAATAAAGTGCTAATCAAGAGACCATGTGACCATAATTTTTTACAGACCTTCAGCACATGATTTTTGAAGTAATGTTGTCCATATCACGCCCGTGCCGCTTTAGTTTCCCAGAAAAAAATCCAGTACCCATTTAAGGCTGTGTGAACTCAGAATCCGTCAATCAGGACTGAACCCGACATTTTGTCCTTTGTAGTCCAGTTCACTAACCACTGAGCTATCGCGGTAACTAAAAAATGTGTACTAGTATATTATTCCATGACCAACAGAGACATATTTATTGCTGATTCGGTCAGTATGACGCCAGGCTACCGTACTTTACCGAAGATAATCTCATGAAATCAATGTTCAGATGGTGCAGTGGATCACATAGATGTGTTGGTCGGAACTACAAGTGCCCCGATTTGGATTACAATATAGGCCTACATGACCATTGGAAATGCGCGCTAATCAGGTCGCTAGCGCATAATTCCGTTCTGAAATAGGAGTTAGTCGTTGATATTTGTAGGAGTTAGTGATTGATTGTTTAATAATGTGATAGTTAGTTATTGATATTTGTAAGAGGTAATGATTGATTGTGTGATATTGTGGTAGTTAGTTATTGATATTTTAGGAAGTTAGTAATTGATTGTTTGATATTGTGGTAGTTAGTTATGTGATATTGTGGTAGTTTATGTGATATTGTGGTAAGTTGTGTGATATTGTGGAAGTTAGTTATGTGATATTGTGGGAGTTAGTTATATGATATTGTGGTAGTTTATGTGATATTGTGGTAGTTTATGTGATATTGTGGAAGTTAGTTATGTGATATTGTGGTAGTTTATGTGATATTGTGGAAGTTAGTTATGTGATATTGTGGTAGTTTATGTGATATTGTGGAAGTTAGTTATGTGATATTGTGGGAGTTAGTTATATGATATTGTGGGAGTTAGTTATATGATATTGTGGGAGTTAGTTATTTGATATTGTGGAAGTTAGTTATGTGATATTGTGGTAGTTTATGTGATATTGTGGAAGTTAGTTATGTGATATTGTAGGAGTTTGCTATGTGATATTGTGGAACTTAGTTATATGATATTGTGGTAGTTTATTGATATTGTGGAAGTTAGTTATGTGATATTGTGGGAGTTAGTTATATGATATTGTGGGAGTTAGGTATAAGATATTGTCGGAGTTAGTTATGTGATATTGTGGGAGTTAGTTCTGTGATATTGTGGGAGTTAGTTATATGATATTGTGGGAGTTAGTTATGTGACATTGTGGGAGTTAGTTATATGATATTGTGGGAGTTAGTTATGTGATATTGTGGAAGTTAGTTATATGACATTGTAGTAGTTTATGTGATATTGTGGTAGTTTATGTGATATTGTGGAAGTTAGTTATGTGATGTTGTGGGAGTTAGTTATGTGATATTGTGGGAGTTAGTTAAATGATATTGTTGAAGTTAGTTATGTGATATTGTGGGAGTTAGTTATATGATATTGTGGTAGTTTATGTGATATTGTGGGAGTTAGTTATATAATATTGTGGTAGTTTATGTGATATTGTGTGAGTTAGTTATAAGATATTGTGGGAGTTAGTTATGTGATATTGCGGAAGTTAGTTATGTGATATTGTGGGAGTTAGTTATATGATATTTTGGAAGTTAGTTATATGATATTGTGGGAGTTAGTTATGTGATATTGTGGGAGTTCGTTATATTATATTGTGGGAGTTAGTTATGTGATATTGTGATAGTTAGTTATGTGATATTGTGGGTGTTAGTTATATGATATTGTGGAAGTTAGTTATGTGATATTGTGGCAGTTAGTTATGTGATATTGTGGGAATTAGTTATGTGATATTGTGGGAGTTAGTTATATGATATTGTGGAAGTTAGTTATGTAATATTGTGGGAGTTAGTTATGTGATATTGTGGGAGTTAGTTATGTGGTATTGTGGGAGTTAGTTATGTGATATTGTTGGAGTTAGTTATGTGATATTGAGGGAGTTAGTGTGTGATATTGTGGGAGTTAGTTATGTGATATTGTGGGAGTTAGTTATATGATATTGTGGGAGTTAGTTATGTGATATTGCGGGAGTTAGTTATGTGATATTGTGGGAGTTAGTTATGTTATATTGTGGGACTTAGTTATGTGATATTGTGGGAGTTAGTTATATGATATTGTGGAAGTTAGTTATATGATATTATGGGAGTTAGTTATGTGATATTGTGGGAGTTAGTTATGTGATATTGTGGGAGTTAGTTATGTGATATTGCAGGAGTTAGTTATATGATATTGTGGGAGTTAGTTATGTGATATTGTGGGAGTTAGTTATGTGATAATGTGGAAGTTAGTTATGTGATATTGTGGTAGTTTATGTGATATTGTGGAAGTTAGTTATGTGATATTGTAGGAGTTTGCTATGTGATATTGTGGAACTTAGTTATATGATATTGTGGTAGTTTATGTGATATTGTGGAAGTTAGTTATGTGATATTGTGGGAGTTAGTTATATGATATTGTGGGAGTTAGGTATAAGATATTGTCGGAGTTAGTTATGTGATATTGTGGGAGTTAGTTCTGTGATATTGTGGGAGTTAGTTATATGATATTGTGGGAGTTAGTTATGTGACATTGTGGGAGTTAGTTATATGATATTGTGGGAGTTAGTTATGTGATATTGTGGAAGTTAGTTATATGACATTGTAGTAGTTTATGTGATATTGTGGTAGTTTATGTGATATTGTGGAAGTTAGTTATGTGATGTTGTGGAGTTAGTTATGTGATATTGTGGGAGTTAGTTATATGATATTGTTGAAGTTAGTTATGTGATATTGTGGGAGTTAGTTATATGATATTGTGGTAGTTTATGTGATATTGTGGGAGTTAGTTATATAATATTGTGGTAGTTTATGTGATATTGTGTGAGTTAGTTATAAGATATTGTGGGAGTTAGTTATGTGATATTGCGGAAGTTAGTTATGTGATATTGTGGGAGTTAGTTATATGATATTGTGGAAGTTAGTTATATGATATTATGGGAGTTAGTTATGTGATATTGTGGGAGTTAGTTATGTGATATTGTGGGAGTTAGTTATGTGATATTGCAGGAGTTAGTTATATGATATTGTGGGAGTTAGTTATGTGATATTGTGGGAGTTAGTTATGTGATAATGTGGAAGTTAGTTATGTGATATTGTGGGAGTTAGTTATGTGATATTGTGGGAGTTAGTTATGTGATATTGTGGGAGTTAGTTATGTGAAATTGTGGGAGTTAGGTATGTGATATTGTGGGAGTTATTTATGTGATAATTTGTGGAGTTAGTTATGTGATATTGTGGGAGTTATTTATATGATATTGTGGGAGTTAATGTGATATTGTGGGAGTTAGTTATGTGATATTGTGGGAGATAGTTATGTGATATTGTGGTAGTTAGTTATACGATATTGTGTAAGTTAGTTATATGATATTGTGGAAGTTAGTTCTGTGATATTGTGGGTGTTAGTTATGTGATATTGTGGGAGTTAGTAATATGATATTGCGGGAGTTAGGTATGTGATACTGTGGGATTTAGGTATGTGATAATGTGGGAGTTAGTTATGTGATATTGTGGGAGTTAGTTATATGATATTGTGGGAGTTAGGTATGTGATATTGTGGGAGTTAGGTATGTGATATTGTGGGAGTTAGTTATGTGTTATTGTGGGAGTTAGTTATGTGATATTGTGGGAGTTAGTTATGTGATATTGTGGGAGTTAGTTATATGATATTGTGGACGTTAGTTATGTGATATTGTGGGAGTTAGTTATGTGATTTTTTGGGAGTTAGTTATATGATATTGTGGGGGTTAGTTATATGATATTGTGGGAGTTAGTCATGTGATATTGTGGTAGTTTATGTGATATTGTGGGAGTTAGTTATGTGATATTGTGGATGTTAGTTATGTGATATTGTGGGAGTTAGTTATATGATATTGTGGAAGTAAGTTAATTGATATTGTGGGAGTTTATGTGATATTGTGGGAGTTAGGTATATGATATTGTCGGAGTTAGTTATGTGATATTGTGGGAGTTAGTTCTGTGATATTGTGGGAGTTAGTTATATGATATTGTGGGAGTTAGTTATGTGACATTGTGGGAGTTAGTTATATGATATTGTGGGAGTTAGTTATGTGATATTGTGGAAGTTAGTTATATGACATTGTAGTAGTTTATGTGATATTGTGGTAGTTTATGTGATATTGTGGAAGTTAGTTATGTGATGTTGTGGGAGTTAGTTATGTGATATTGTGGGAGTTAGTTATATGATATTGTTGAAGTTAGTTATGTGATATTGTGGGAGTTAGTTATATGATATTGTGGTAGTTTATGTGATATTGTGGGAGTTAGTTATATAATATTGTGGTAGTTTATGTGATATTGTGTGAGTTAGTTATAAGATATTGTGGGAGTTAGTTATGTGATATTGCGGAAGTTAGTTATGTGATATTGTGGGAGTTAGTTATATGATATTTTGGAAGTTAGTTATATGATATTGTGGGAGTTAGTTATGTGATATTGTGGGAGTTCGTTATATTATATTGTGGGAGTTAGTTATGTGATATTGTGATAGTTAGTTATGTGATATTGTGGGTGTTAGTTATATGATATTGTGGAAGTTAGTTATGTGATATTGTGGCAGTTAGTTATGTGATATTGTGGGAATTAGTTATGTGATATTGTGGGAGTTAGTTATATGATATTGTGGAAGTTAGTTATGTAATATTGTGGGAGTTAGTTATGTGATATTGTGGGAGTTAGTAATGTGGTATTGTGGGAGTTAGTTATGTGATATTGTTGGAGTTAGTTATGTTATATTGAGGGAGTTAGTTGTGTGATATTGTGGGAGTTAGTTATGTGATATTGTGGGAGTTAGTTATATGATATTGTGGGAGTTAGTTATGTGATATTGCGGGAGTTAGTTATGTGATATTGTGGGAGTTAGTTATGTTATATTGTGGGACTTAGTTATGTGATATTGTGGGAGTTAGTTATATGATATTGTGGAAGTTAGTTATATGATATTATGGGAGTTAGTTATGTGATATTGTGGGAGTTAGTTATGTGATATTGTGGGAGTTAGTTATGTGATATTGCAGGAGTTAGTTATATGATATTGTGGGAGTTAGTTATGTGATATTGTGGGAGTTAGTTATGTGATAATGTGGATGTTAGTTATGTGATATTGTGGGAGTTAGTTATGTGATATTGTGGGAGTTAGTTATGTGATATTGTGGGAGTTAGTTATGTGAAATTGTGGGAGTTAGGTATGTGATATTGTGGGAGTTATTTATGTGATAATTTGTGGAGTTAGTTATGTGATATTGTGGGAGTTATTTATATGATATTGTGGGAGTTAATGTGATATTGTGGGAGTTAGTTATGTGATATTGTGGGAGATAGTTATGTGATATTGTGGTAGTTAGTTATACGATATTGTGTAAGTTAGTTATATGATATTGTGGAAGTTAGTTCTGTGATATTGTGGGTGTTAGTTATGTGATATTGTGGGAGTTAGTAATATGATATTGCGGGAGTTAGGTATGTGATACTGTGGGATTTAGGTATGTGATAATGTGGGAGTTAGTTATGTGATATTGTGGGAGTTAGTTATATGATATTGTGGGAGTTAGGTATGTGATATTGTGGGAGTTAGGTATGTGATATTGTGGGAGTTAGTTATGTGTTATTGTGGGAGTTAGTTATGTGATATTGTGGGAGTTAGTTATGTGATATTGTGGGAGTTAGTTATATGATATTGTGGACGTTAGTTATGTGATATTGTGGGAGTTAGTTATGTGATTTTTTGGGAGTTAGTTATATGATATTGTGGGGTTTAGTTATATGATATTGTGGGAGTTAGTCATGTGATATTGTGGTAGTTTATGTGATATTGTGGGAGTTAGTTATGTGATATTGTGGATGTTAGTTATGTGATATTGTGGGAGTTAGTTATATGATATTGTGGAAGTAAGTTAATTGATATTGTGGGAGTTAGTTATGTGATATTGTGGGAGTTAGTTATGTGATATAGTGGGAGTTAGTTATATGATATTGTGGACGTTAGTTATGTGATATTGTGGGAGTTAGTTCTGTGATATTGTGGGAGTTAGTTATATGATATTGTGGACGTTAGTTATGTGATATCTTGGAAGCTAGTTATATGATATTGTGGTGTTAGTTATATGATATTGTGGGAGTTAGATATGTGATATTGTGGTAGTTTATGTGATATTGTGGGAGTTATTTATGTGATATTGTGGAAGTAAGTTTTTTGATATTGTGGGTGTTAGTTATGTGATATTGTGGGAGTTAGTTATATGATATTGTGGAGTTAGTTATATGATATTGTGGGAGTTTGTTATATGATATTGTGGGAGTTAGTTATATGATATTGTGGGAGTTAGTTATATGATATTGTGGGAGTTAGCTATGTGACATTGTGGGAGTTAGTTATATGATATTGTGGGAGTTAGTTATATGATATTGTGGGAGTTAGTTATGTGATATTGTATGAGTTAGTTATATGATATTGTGGGAGTTAGTTATGTGATATTGTGGCAGTTAGTTATTTGATATTGTGGCAGTTAGTTATGTGATATTGTGGGAGTTAGTTATATTATATTGTTGGAGTTAGTTATATGATATTGTGGAGTTGGTTATGTATTATTGTGGGAGTTAGCTATGTGATATTGTGGGAGTTAGTTATATGATATTGTGGGAGTTAGTTATGTGATATTGCGGGAGTTAGTTATGTGATATTGTGGGAGTTAGTTATGTTATATTGTGGGACTTAGTTATGTGATATTGTGGGAGTTAGTTATATGATATTGTGGAAGTTAGTTATATGATATTATGGGAGTTAGTTATGTGATATTGTGGGAGTTAGTTATGTGATATTGTGGGAGTTAGTTATGTGATATTGCAGGAGTTAGTTATATGATATTGTGGGAGTTAGTTATGTGATATTGTGGGAGTTAGTTATGTGATAATGTGGAAGTTAGTTATGTGATATTGTGGTAGTTTATGTGATATTGTGGAAGTTAGTTATGTGATATTGTAGGAGTTTGCTATGTGATATTGTGGAACTTAGTTATATGATATTGTGGTAGTTTATGTGATATTGTGGAAGTTAGTTATGTGATATTGTGGGAGTTAGTTATATGATATTGTGGGAGTTAGGTATAAGATATTGTCGGAGTTAGTTATGTGATATTGTGGGAGTTAGTTCTGTGATATTGTGGGAGTTAGTTATATGATATTGTGGGAGTTAGTTATGTGACATTGTGGGAGTTAGTTATATGATATTGTGGGAGTTAGTTATGTGATATTGTGGAAGTTAGTTATATGACATTGTAGTAGTTTATGTGATATTGTGGTAGTTTATGTGATATTGTGGAAGTTAGTTATGTGATGTTGTGGGAGTTAGTTATGTGATATTGTGGGAGTTAGTTATATGATATTGTTGAAGTTAGTTATGTGATATTGTGGGAGTTAGTTATATGATATTGTGGTAGTTTATGTGATATTGTGGGAGTTAGTTATATAATATTGTGGTAGTTTATGTGATATTGTGTGAGTTAGTTATAAGATATTGTGGGAGTTAGTTATGTGAAATTGTGGGAGTTAGGTATGTGATATTGTGGGAGTTATTTATGTGATAATTTGTGGAGTTAGTTATGTGATATTGTGGGAGTTATTTATATGATATTGTGGGAGTTAATGTGATATTGTGGGAGTTAGTTATGTGATATTGTGGGAGATAGTTATGTGATATTGTGGTAGTTAGTTATACGATATTGTGTAAGTTAGTTATATGATATTGTGGAAGTTAGTTCTGTGATATTGTGGGTGTTAGTTATGTGATATTGTGGGAGTTAGTAATATGATATTGCGGGAGTTAGGTATGTGATACTGTGGGATTTAGGTATGTGATAATGTGGGAGTTAGTTATGTGATATTGTGGGAGTTAGTTATATGATATTGTGGGAGTTAGGTATGTGATATTGTGGGAGTTAGGTATGTGATATTGTGGGAGTTAGCTATGTGTTATTGTGGGAGTTAGTTATGTGATATTGTGGGAGTTAGTTATGTGATATTGTGGGAGTTAGTTATATGATATTGTGGACGTTAGTTATGTGATATTGTGGGAGTTAGTTATGTGATTTTTTGGGAGTTAGTTATATGATATTGTGGGGGTTAGTTATATGATATTGTGGGAGTTAGTCATGTGATATTGTGGTAGTTTATGTGATATTGTGGGAGTTAGTTATGTGATATTGTGGATGTTAGTTATGTGATATTGTGGGAGTTAGTTATATGATATTGTGGAAGTAAGTTAATTGATATTGTGGGAGTTTATGTGATATTGTGGAAGTTAGTTATGTGATATTGTGGGAGTTAGTTATATGATATTGTGGGAGTTAGGTATATGATATTGTCGGAGTTAGTTATGTGATATTGTGGGAGTTAGTTCTGTGATATTGTGGGAGTTAGTTATATGATATTGTGGGAGTTAGTTATGTGACATTGTGGGAGTTAGTTATATGATATTGTGGGAGTTAGTTATGTGATATTGTGGAAGTTAGTTATATGACATTGTAGTAGTTTATGTGATATTGTGGTAGTTTATGTGATATTGTGGAAGTTAGTTATGTGATGTTGTGGGAGTTAGTTATGTGATATTGTGGGAGTTAGTTATATGATATTGTTGAAGTTAGTTATGTGATATTGTGGGAGTTAGTTATATGATATTGTGGTAGTTTATGTGATATTGTGGGAGTTAGTTATATAATATTGTGGTAGTTTATGTGATATTGTGTGAGTTAGTTATAAGATATTGTGGGAGTTAGTTATGTGATATTGCGGAAGTTAGTTATGTGATATTGTGGGAGTTAGTTATATGATATTTTGGAAGTTAGTTATATGATATTGTGGGAGTTAGTTATGTGAAATTGTGGGAGTTATTTATATGATATTGTGGGAGTTAATGTGATATTGTGGGAGTTAGTTATGTGATATTGTGGGAGATAGTTATGTGATATTGTGGTAGTTAGTTATACGATATTGTGTAAGTTAGTTATATGATATTGTGGAAGTTAGTTCTGTGATATTGTGGGTGTTAGTTATGTGATATTGTGGGAGTTAGTAATATGATATTGCGGGAGTTAGGTATGTGATACTGTTGGATTTAGGTATGTGATAATGTGGGAGTTAGTTATGTGATATTGTGGGAGTTAGTTATATGATATTGTGGGAGTTAGGTATGTGATATTGTGGGAGTTAGGTATGTGATATTGTGGGAGTTAGTTATGTGTTATTGTGGGAGTTAGTTATGTGATATTGTGGGAGTTAGTTATGTGATATTGTGGGAGTTAGTTATATGATATTGTGGACGTTAGTTATGTGATATTGTGGGAGTTAGTTATGTGATTTTTTGGGAGTTAGTTATATGATATTGTGGGGGTTAGTTATATGATATTGTGGGAGTTAGTCATGTGATATTGTGGTAGTTTATGTGATATTGTGGGAGTTAGTTATGTGATATTGTGGATGTTAGTTATGTGATATTGTGGGAGTTAGTTATATGATATTGTGGAAGTAAGTTAATTGATATTGTGGGAGTTAGTTATGTGATATTGTGGGAGTTAGTTATGTGATATAGTGGGAGTTAGTTATATGATATTGTGGACGTTAGTTATGTGATATTGTGGGAGTTAGTTCTGTGATATTGTGGGAGTTAGTTATATGATATTGTGGACGTTAGTTATGTGATATCTTGGAAGCTAGTTATATGATATTGTGGTGTTAGTTATATGATATTGTGGGAGTTAGATATGTGATATTGTGGTAGTTTATGTGATATTGTGGGAGTTATTTATGTGATATTGTGGAAGTAAGTTTTTTGATATTGTGGGTGTTAGTTATGTGATATTGTGGGAGTTAGTTATATGATATTGTGGGAGTTAGTTATATGATATTGTGGGAGTTTGTTATATGATATTGTGGGAGTTAGTTATATGATATTGTGGGAGTTAGTTATATGATATTGTGGGAGTTAGCTATGTGACATTGTGGGAGTTAGTTATATGATATTGTGGGAGTTAGTTATATGATATTGTGGGAGTTAGTTATGTGATATTGTATGAGTTAGTTATATGATATTGTGGGAGTTAGTTATGTGATATTGTGGCAGTTAGTTATTTGATATTGTGGCAGTTAGTTATGTGATATTGTGGGAGTTAGTTATATTATATTGTTGGAGTTAGTTATATGATATTGTGGGAGTTGGTTATGTATTATTGTGGGAGTTAGCTATGTGATATTGTGGGAGTTAGTTATATGATATTGTGGGAGTTAGTTATGTGATATTGCGGGAGTTAGTTATGTGATATTGTGGGAGTTAGTTATGTTATATTGTGGGACTTAGTTATGTGATATTGTGGGAGTTAGTTATATGATATTGTGGAAGTTAGTTATATGATATTATGGGAGTTAGTTATGTGATATTGTGGGAGTTAGTTATGTGATATTGTGGGAGTTAGTTATGTGATATTGCAGGAGTTAGTTATATGATATTGTGGGAGTTAGTTATGTGATATTGTGGGAGTTAGTTATGTGATAATGTGGAAGTTAGTTATGTGATATTGTGGTAGTTTATGTGATATTGTGGAAGTTAGTTATGTGATATTGTAGGAGTTTGCTATGTGATATTGTGGAACTTAGTTATATGATATTGTGGTAGTTTATGTGATATTGTGGAAGTTAGTTATGTGATATTGTGGGAGTTAGTTATATGATATTGTGGGAGTTAGGTATAAGATATTGTCGGAGTTAGTTATGTGATATTGTGGGAGTTAGTTCTGTGATATTGTGGGAGTTAGTTATATGATATTGTGGGAGTTAGTTATGTGACATTGTGGGAGTTAGTTATATGATATTGTGGGAGTTAGTTATGTGATATTGTGGAAGTTAGTTATATGACATTGTAGTAGTTTATGTGATATTGTGGTAGTTTATGTGATATTGTGGAAGTTAGTTATGTGATGTTGTGGGAGTTAGTTATGTGATATTGTGGGAGTTAGTTATATGATATTGTTGAAGTTAGTTATGTGATATTGTGGGAGTTAGTTATATGATATTGTGGTAGTTTATGTGATATTGTGGGAGTTAGTTATATAATATTGTGGTAGTTTATGTGATATTGTGTGAGTTAGTTATAAGATATTGTGGGAGTTAGTTATGTGAAATTGTGGGAGTTAGGTATGTGATATTGTGGGAGTTATTTATGTGATAATTTGTGGAGTTAGTTATGTGATATTGTGGGAGTTATTTATATGATATTGTGGGAGTTAATGTGATATTGTGGGAGTTAGTTATGTGATATTGTGGGAGATAGTTATGTGATATTGTGGTAGTTAGTTATACGATATTGTGTAAGTTAGTTATATGATATTGTGGAAGTTAGTTCTGTGATATTGTGGGTGTTAGTTATGTGATATTGTGGGAGTTAGTAATATGATATTGCGGGAGTTAGGTATGTGATACTGTGGGATTTAGGTATGTGATAATGTGGGAGTTAGTTATGTGATATTGTGGGAGTTAGTTATATGATATTGTGGGAGTTAGGTATGTGATATTGTGGGAGTTAGGTATGTGATATTGTGGGAGTTAGCTATGTGTTATTGTGGGAGTTAGTTATGTGATATTGTGGGAGTTAGTTATGTGATATTGTGGGAGTTAGTTATATGATATTGTGGACGTTAGTTATGTGATATTGTGGGAGTTAGTTATGTGATTTTTTGGGAGTTAGTTATATGATATTGTGGGGGTTAGTTATATGATATTGTGGGAGTTAGTCATGTGATATTGTGGTAGTTTATGTGATATTGTGGGAGTTAGTTATGTGATATTGTGGATGTTAGTTATGTGATATTGTGGGTTAGTTATATGATATTGTGGAAGTAAGTTAATTGATATTGTGGGAGTTTATGTGATATTGTGGAAGTTAGTTATGTGATATTGTGGGAGTTAGTTATATGATATTGTGGGAGTTAGGTATATGATATTGTCGGAGTTAGTTATGTGATATTGTGGGAGTTAGTTCTGTGATATTGTGGGAGTTAGTTATATGATATTGTGGGAGTTAGTTATGTGACATTGTGGGAGTTAGTTATATGATATTGTGGGAGTTAGTTATGTGATATTGTGGAAGTTAGTTATATGACATTGTAGTAGTTTATGTGATATTGTGGTAGTTTATGTGATATTGTGGAAGTTAGTTATGTGATGTTGTGGGAGTTAGTTATGTGATATTGTGGGAGTTAGTTATATGATATTGTTGAAGTTAGTTATGTGATATTGTGGGAGTTAGTTATATGATATTGTGGTAGTTTATGTGATATTGTGGGAGTTAGTTATATAATATTGTGGTAGTTTATGTGATATTGTGTGAGTTAGTTATAAGATATTGTGGGAGTTAGTTATGTGATATTGCGGAAGTTAGTTATGTGATATTGTGGGAGTTAGTTATATGATATTTTGGAAGTTAGTTATATGATATTGTGGGAGTTAGTTATGTGAAATTGTGGGAGTTATTTATATGATATTGTGGGAGTTAATGTGATATTGTGGGAGTTAGTTATGTGATATTGTGGGAGATAGTTATGTGATATTGTGGTAGTTAGTTATACGATATTGTGTAAGTTAGTTATATGATATTGTGGAAGTTAGTTCTGTGATATTGTGGGTGTTAGTTATGTGATATTGTGGGAGTTAGTAATATGATATTGCGGGAGTTAGGTATGTGATACTGTTGGATTTAGGTATGTGATAATGTGGGAGTTAGTTATGTGATATTGTGGGAGTTAGTTATATGATATTGTGGGAGTTAGGTATGTGATATTGTGGGAGTTAGGTATGTGATATTGTGGGAGTTAGTTATGTGTTATTGTGGGAGTTAGTTATGTGATATTGTGGGAGTTAGTTATGTGATATTGTGGGAGTTAGTTATATGATATTGTGGACGTTAGTTATGTGATATTGTGGGAGTTAGTTATGTGATTTTTTGGGAGTTAGTTATATGATATTGTGGGGGTTAGTTATATGATATTGTGGGAGTTAGTCATGTGATATTGTGGTAGTTTATGTGATATTGTGGGAGTTAGTTATGTGATATTGTGGATGTTAGTTATGTGATATTGTGGGAGTTAGTTATATGATATTGTGGAAGTAAGTTAATTGATATTGTGGGAGTTAGTTATGTGATATTGTGGGAGTTAGTTATGTGATATAGTGGGAGTTAGTTATATGATATTGTGGACGTTAGTTATGTGATATTGTGGGAGTTAGTTCTGTGATATTGTGGGAGTTAGTTATATGATATTGTGGACGTTAGTTATGTGATATCTTGGAAGCTAGTTATATGATATTGTGGTGTTAGTTATATGATATTGTGGGAGTTAGATATGTGATATTGTGGTAGTTTATGTGATATTGTGGGAGTTATTTATGTGATATTGTGGAAGTAAGTTTTTTGATATTGTGGGTGTTAGTTATGTGATATTGTGGGAGTTAGTTATATGATATTGTGGGAGTTAGTTATATGATATTGTGGGAGTTTGTTATATGATATTGTGGGAGTTAGTTATATGATATTGTGGGAGTTAGTTATATGATATTGTGGGAGTTAGCTATGTGACATTGTGGGAGTTAGTTATATGATATTGTGGGAGTTAGTTATATGATATTGTGGGAGTTAGTTATGTGATATTGTATGAGTTAGTTATATGATATTGTGGGAGTTAGTTATGTGATATTGTGGCAGTTAGTTATTTGATATTGTGGCAGTTAGTTATGTGATATTGTGGGAGTTAGTTATATTATATTGTTGGAGTTAGTTATATGATATTGTGGGAGTTGGTTATGTATTATTGTGGGAGTTAGCTATGTGATATTGTGGGAGTTAGTTATATGATATTGTGGGAGTTAGTTATGTGATATTGTGGGAGTTAGTTATGTGATATTGTGGGAGTTAGTTATATGATATTGTGGAGTTAGTTATGTGTTGTTGTGGTAGTTAGTTATGTGATATTGTGGCAGTTAGTTATGTGATATTGTGGGAGTTAGTTATATTATATTGTGGAAGTTAGTTATGTGATATTGTGGGAGTTAGTAATATGATATTGTGGGAGTTAGGTATATGATATTGTGGGAGTTAGTTATGTGATATTGTGGGAGTTAGTAATGTGATGTTGTGGGAGTTAGTTATGTGATATTGTGGCAGTTAGTTATGTGATATTGTGGGAGTTAGTTATATTATATTGTGGTAGTTAGTTATGTGATATTGTGGGAGTTAGTAATATGATATTGTGGGAATTAGTTATGCGATATTGTGGGAGTTAGTTATATGATATTGTGGGAGTTAGTTATATGATATTGTGGGAGTTAGTTATATGATATTGTGGGAGTTAGTTATATGATATTGTGGGAGTTAGTTATGTGATATTGTGGGAGTTAGTTATATGATATTGTGGGAGTTAGTTATATGATATTGTGGGAGTTAGTTATATGATATTGTGGGAGTTGGTTATGTGATATTGTTGGAGTTAGTTATATGATATTGTGGGAGTTAGTTATATGATATTGTGGGAGTTAGTTATATGATATTGTGGGAGTTAGTTATGTGATATTGTTGGAGTTAGTAATATGATATTGTGGGAGTTAGGTATATGATATTGTGGGAGTTAGTTATGTGATATTGTGGGAGTTAGTAATGTGATGTTGTGGGAGTTAGTTATGTGATATTGTGGCAGTTAGTTATGTGATATTGTGGGAGTTAGTTATATTATATTGTGGTAGTTAGTTATGTGATATTGTGGGAGTTAGTAATATGATATTGTGGGAATTAGTTATGTGATATTGTGGGAGTTAGTTATATGATATTGTGGGAGTTAGTTATATGATATTGTGGGAGTTAGTTATATGATATTGTGGGAGTTAGTTATATGATATTGTGGGAGTTAGTTATGTGATATTGTGGGAGTTAGTTATATGATATTGTGGGAGTTAGTTATATGATATTGTGGGAGTTAGTTATATGATATTGTGGGAGTTGGTTTTGTGATATTGTGGGAGTTAGTTATATGATATTGTGGGAGTTAGTTATGTGATATTGTTGGAGTTAGTTATATGATATTGTGGGAGTTAGTTATATGATATTGTGGGAGTTAGTTATATGATATTGTGGGAGTTAGTTATGTGATATTGTTGGAGTTAGTTATATGATATTGTGGAAGTTAGTTATTTGATGTTATGGAAGTTAATTTTTGTGACATTGTGAGAATTGATTATGTGATACGGTGGGGGTTAGTTATGTGATACTGTGGGAGTTTTAATTTTGTGGTATTGTGGATGGGATGTGATATTGTGGAAGTTAATTTATTTGATATAACTTGAATTATTATGTGATATTGTTGCAATTAGTTATGTGATATCACCGGAAGTTAGCTTTGTGATTATCATGGGAGATTGTGATGTGATATTTTTGGGAGTAGTTAAGTAATATTATGGGAGTTTGTGATATGATATTTTCGGAAATAGTTATGTGATATTATGGGGATAATTATACATATCACAGAAAATTAGAGCAAACGTAATTGGCAAGTTATCAACGGTAGTATTGAATATATAACATAATAATAATAAGAGCAATGTGGTCCACATCCACTTCCCTGGAAGAGAAACTATATGGGGCAATCGAATCACTGAAACAGACAGCTGACTTCATGAGAGAGTCTGGAATCCTACTCTGATTGAGTCTTGATCGCAGCGAGAGAGAGAGAGAGAGAGAGAGAGAGAGAGAGAGAGAGAGAGAGAGAGAGAGAGAGAGAATATATAATACAACACCAAAATCATGATTTGTTATTACATTCTCGACTGTCAGCGTATATGAAGTTTAAAAAAATAAGATACCAGGGTTCGAAAGACAGAATTACATTATCTGCTTCGACAAGCACGAATATTCAAAATCACAGACAAGTGATATAGTGGCTCAAGACTACTCAAACAGACAGCTACAAGATTGCACAGTTTCGTAATGTCCCTTCCTGTTGTGCTTACAACAGACTGAAATCTACCCGCTGATTCACAGTCACGCTTCCAGCAGCAATTTGTTGTGCTGTCCCAGTGTCCTTTTACTGGTCAGACATTACTGGATGCTCCTGCAAACAAGCTGAAGGACTCCCGGAGAAAGGCTTTGTAATCAGGTAAAACTATGGTAATCTGTCGAGTATGGTAATGTCATTTTCTTTCATTTGAAGATTGGTAGTTGGACTTTGGAGATTGGGTGTTGGAAGTTAGAGAGTGGGTGTTGTGTTACGCATTCCGAGCCTGAGATTAGATATTTGTAGCTAGAGTTTGGAGATTTGAAATGGCGATAAGGAAAGGGTAGTTGAAATTTGAGAGAGAAATGAGTTGCTCGGTTGAATGGAGGATTTCAGAATGAGTATCGGTGTTTTGAGTTTTGGAACTGAAAATTTAGGATTAGGTTTCTTGGAGGTTGAAAATGAGACTTGAATTAAGTATTTAGGATTCAGTATTCGAGACTGGGGAGCCGCGATAGCTCAGTGGTTAGTGAACTGGACTACAAAGGACAAGAGGTAGGGTTTGATCCAAACATTCGGCTTCCAGGTTCACCAAGCCTTTAATGGGTACCGGATTTTTTATTTGGAAAGTAAAGCGGCACTGGCGTAATGCCGATCACATTAGCCCAAAATCATGTGCTGAAGGTCTGTTAAATGTATGGTCACTAACACCATATTCCTATACGCCACTTGGCGTGACGGGGGTACTTTACTTTTTTTTTTTAATTCGATACTGGAATTAAAATTTGAAATTGAGGATTTAAGACTGAGTGTTCGAGGATGTAGAATTGTGGTTTTACAGAAGAATGTTGAGAATAACCTGGCCACTTAAGAAGAGTAGAGAGAAAAGTTTATAACAGAGGTCAAAGCGTTATCAGAGCTAATTTCCAATATTAGGAAGAAACAATCGTTCTTTTTGGGTCATGTAATGAGAAGGGAACAACTGGGAATATTGAGGGACGAAGAGGTAGAGGGGGGCAAAGAGAAAAGATACCAGACAGCTTAAGAGAATGGCTTGGCAGAAGGACAACAACAGAAATTCTAAATAATTGTTGAGATCGAAAGTTGTGGAGAGACATGATCACCGACGCCAGCAGGCATGGCACTTGATGATGATGATGGTCCGAGGTATAGAAATTTAGAATTGAGGATTTAGGATTTGGTGTTTTAGGATTTGAGTGAAAGTTGAGGATTTTATACTTGGAAAAGGGGGGGGGAGGGGAATGAGTGTTAAATGATTTAAAATGTTCGCTTGAGATTTTGTTGGAGGGGGTAGAAAGTTGAGTTTGACTGTTGTATGTTGAATGTTGGAAATATTAGCAAGCCGAGCAATAACATTTCAGTGCTTATAGTAGTGTAGTTGGTGTAGTGATGATGATACTAGGTTTTAGACTTTAGAACAGGTTGGCTTCACTGCTGGAGGGACATTCTCCTATCTGCTCAGTTTCCGATCCAGCAACCAACAAAGTGTTGATCCTGTTTGTTCATACAGTTCTGGTGTTGCGTTCTGAAAAAAGGCGCGCAGCTCATGACGCACACTTTCATGATTCACCTAACATAAGATATCGACAATATAATCATATATAACATTTCTGTGATTCTGAGATTGAGTAATAGGCCTCCATATGTTTAGGCACAACTTTCATGGGAACGCTACCTAATGCTTTCTCCTCATTTCCCTTAACTGACGTCAGATATTTGTTTGTTATTTAACTGAAGGACAGGCTTCGAACCCTGGTGTTCCGTTATGGAAGCAAGTCCCATAGGACCACGCTAATCAATCCTTGAGATGCGATTATAAAAATAATCACATTGAATGTTAACGTCATTGATTCAGATGACGTAGAAGATGTTTATTTCGTTTTACTTTGCTTGAAATTTGGACAAAGCTTTAGCTTAACTGCTGAGCAAGTAGTTACAGAAATTGTAAATGTAGCTCTTCATGCGAGTTTAAAATTAGGCATTTTACGCAAATAGGCACACGAAGTGTGCCGGTGATGCTAATCTCTGTTAATCTCCACACAAGTGATAAAAAAAAAAAAACTACTGAATACAATGTAAGACCTTTTCTTCATTACTAGACGACGAGAATATATTTGACAGAATTAATAGAAAATGGCAAAATAATAGCCCAATTTCGCTAGAGTGATCATCTTGTTAGATTATGTAAAAGTATAAGTGGCGATTTAAAAACTATGGCTCGATATAAATCAGTAAATATGCAGAATATTCACAAACACATCTGGAGTAAGACAGAGACTTTTAGTTGCTTGTCACCAACATTGATACGATATGCTAAACTGTCAAATTAAGAATACAAAATATCATTTAAGTAATCTTTGTAGATGAATTGTGGATCTATAGAAGAATGGGAAAAACTGGGTGGAACGAAAATAAATCAAATAATCAAGTTTTATAACAACTAAAGATGAGAAGAGAGTTGCTAAACACAATTCAAACATGGTAAATGAGATTTTGGGGCATGTTAAAAACCACAACGGCCTACTAAAAGTAATCTTGAAAGGAAAAATACAAAGTAAAAGAGGCATACCAAGACTAATATGGACGAGTAACATCAAAAGATGAACAAGTCAACCTATGACAGCCTGCACTATCAAAGCAAGAGATACAGCGTAATGGCGCTCCATGGTAGCCAACCTTCGATGCGAAGGCGAAACTTAGTGATGATGATGATGTAGATAATCAGACCTTGTCACAGATACACCACACCTTTCACAATGCAACATCATTCACATCCGTAAATAAGAAATGTACAACAGTGAGCAACACATTTAGTACTTAAAATAAAATCGGCACGTTGAAGAGATGATATGAGGTCCTCGGTAGCCTAGTTGGGAAAACCACCCGACTGGACTACCGACGTTCGGACAACCTGTGTTCGATTCCCGCTTGAAGCAGTGTGAACTGTATTAGTGGTTGGACAAAAATCCCTCCCGCAGTCGACTCAGCCGCGGGCATAAATGGGTGTCAGGGTAGTACTGTGGGAAGGTGAGGAATGCCGCCTCGCATCGTGAGTTTCGATGCTTCAGCTACCTTACCCAGAGGTCTACGAACACTTCTGGATGGGCGGCCGAGCACATATGGGTGAAAACTCGCGTGCCATGACGCCGATTCAAGTCTCGTACTTTACCGTTACTTTAGAGATGCTATGTACAGCTGTAGAGTTTCAGTATACAAACATTGTAACAGATGTCAATATCGATGAATAACATTTTCTAATTAAAATGGACTTAGAAAATAAACAACATAGGCAGTAAGCAATTTAATATAAATTAAATATGTGGAGGGCTTGTCCGATTGTCCAAGGTCTCTTTGAAGTCTTGAAACCATCTTCTTCTTAGTCTGCCCCTGATTTGTGTCACAGAAACCATACCTATTATTATTGTTTTTCTATCCATCTGTTTTTGGCGTAGTCATACTATTTTAATTTCTTTTGTAGAATGGTGTTATAAGTCAATTCTTTTTAGTGTTTAAATATGTTTATATGTCCTTTTTAATGTTTATATATGGTTATATGTCTTTTTTATGTTTAAATGTGTTTATATGTCCTTTTTAATGTTTAAATATATTTATATGTCTCTTTTATGTTTAAATGTGTTTATATGTCCCTTTTAATGTTTAAATATATTTATATGTCTCTTTTATGTTTAAATGTGTTTATATGTCCTTTTTAGTGTTTAAATATGTTTATATGTCCTTTTTAATGTTTAGATATGTTTATATGTTCTTTTTAATGTTTAAATATGTTTATATGTCCTTTTTGCTTTTTTGATTATCCCAGGTATCTCAAGCTTTTCTATAACATTTTATTTGGAATGAATCGATTTTCTTAATTGTTGTTTATGTGATTATCCATGATTCACAACCATACGATTCTATCAGGAAGATACATGTCCTTAGTAATTTTAAAATTACTGCCTTGCTAATATTGTGTATATGATCTTCATAACATTTAATTTGTGTGTT
This sequence comes from Megaustenia siamemsis, assembly GCA_032433765.1. Taxonomy (NCBI): domain Eukaryota; kingdom Metazoa; phylum Mollusca; class Gastropoda; order Stylommatophora; family Ariophantidae; genus Megaustenia; species Megaustenia siamemsis. The sequence goes on along the minus strand of JAVIAB010000106.1, from coordinate 12,797,681 downwards.
GCTATTACTAATCTTCTAATGATCACTTTCTGACAGTCTCCCATGTTCGTTGCTTTGTTAATTGCTTCTTAGATTATTCGTATTTAAAAACGTAAGATTGTTCAACAATATTTATAGTATCTTTATATTTTGTTCTATATTTTAAAAGTTTTTGTTTTATTTTTTTAACACTATTGATGTTAAAGATTTGATTACTTCCCTTTGTATATTTGGTTATGGAAGGCCCCGGTATCACTGCAAGCAAATTAAAATCCATAATTGCTCAACCGCCCGTTCCAGCGTAATCATCCGAATTAATATCTCATCTCCCAAACAAAGAAAGGTAACTGTAGTCCCCTTCGTAGCAGTCTCAGCACACGCCAAAAGACATAAGGCGAAACCGCGCAGAAAGTGAACACAGCCAACTGTTCCCTGTCATACGATACCATCACTCATCGTAAACAATTGGAATATCGAAACATGATCAAAACGGATGAGACACACAGCTCACGGTGTGCACAGAGCACTTAACTCAGTAGCTCCTGCAACAAGCCGGACTTGGAATATAAGGAAACTGCAACAATGAACACTTTTCATGCATAGCCTTCAATTGTTCCCGCCGCCTATCCACCATATACCATGGAAGTTCACGTCCTCTTGAAAATGATGATCGTCGTATCTTTTTAAAATATATAGCGCTTGATGATGTTAGGCCATCGTTGTTGACTCAAATTCCGAACATATAGACACACAGTTCATCGTCAGATTATACCCGTCGCACATCAAACAACAGACCTTAAGATTAGCGTACGGCCTGTTATCAGACGTGATCTTGTCAACTGTAAGTGTCTTCGAACTGTGTTGTTGCTTATGTTCCTCAATGAGATCATAGCATCATGGACAAATACAAATTAACTTAAGACCAGTTGCACAACATGGACCTTTTGACTTTCCTTTTAGAACGGAATTGTATATTTTCCAACTAACGACACAGTACGGTCTTGATAACGGTTAACCGACATCATCGTGCACAAACCGCTTAACATAGAAACATGAAATTTCGAGAGTGTGTTCCTTTTGTTTCTTTTTGAAATTCGAAACACCAGTAAGTAAAAATGGGCACATATTGTCTCTATATAAAAAAGTACCCCCGTCACGCCAAGTGGCGTATAGGGAATATGGTATTAGTGACTATAAATTGTACAGACCTTTGGCACATGATTTTTGGGGTAATGTGGTCGGTATTACGCCCGTGCCGCTTTACTTTCCTCAAAAAAATTCCCGTACCCATTTAAGGCTGGGTGAACTGGAACCCGATGGTTTGGATCGAGCCCTACCTCTTGTGCTTTGTAGTCCAGATTACTAACCACTGAGCTATCGCTGCTTCCATTGACTCTATCTATCTATCTATTGACCTTTCGAGCCGTAACCGGCCCATAGGGCGTAGACCAAGATACACCTTCTCCTATATGAATTTTTGTTCTAGCAGTTTTCTTTTAAAGATATTTTATCAAATCTCGCCATCTGTCTCTGTTCTGTGCAAGCAGTTCTATCTCATTGAGGGAGCCGATTCCTGCTGCTCTTGCCTCTCTCATCAATGTTCTTCTCAGTGTCTCCCTGGGTCTTCCTCTTTTTCTTTTACCTGTTGTTTCCCATATGAGGGCTTGCTTTGCTATTCGATTATTATCTCTTCTCATCACATGTCCAACGTATGACCATCGTCTTTTCTTTATTACTGAAGATATTAGTGGTTGATTGACGATTTCTCTAATTTCCTCGTTTGTTTTGAATTCGTTCCATTCTATACCAAGTATTTTCCTTAGACATTTATTTTCGAATGCGTTCAACTTTGTTTCTATATCTCTTGTTGTTTTCCAGCTTTCACACGCATACGTAAGGGTTGATAGTACATTTGATTTGAATAGCCTAAGTTTTGTGTTTGTGCTAATGAGTTTTGATTTCCACAACTTTTCAAGGCTTCTGAAAGACATTGCTGCTTTAGCCAGTCTGATTCTAATTTCTTTGCTCGTATCCCCTTCTCGATCAATGTGACTTCCAAGATAGATGAAGTGATCGATCTCTTCTACTGGTTTGTTTTCCATGTATATTTTGTCACTTGTTGGAATTAAACTTTTCATGACTTTAGTCTTTTCATGATTGACCTCAAGCCCAATTTTGCTGGCTATTGATGATAGTTCATTTGTGTTTTCCTGCATCGTTTTTATCTGATTGCTGATGAGAACTATGTCATCAGCAAAGTCCAGGTCCTCCAAATGGTCTTCTTGTATCCATTCGATGCCTTTATTACCAGTGCAGCATTTCTTCATTATGAAGTCCATAACAATTCCAAATAACAAGGGCGATAAAATACATCCTTGTTTAACCCCAGTATTATTGACTCTATATAAACCATATGACCATTGACTCTATATAAACTCTTTTATTGTATTAAATTATCAGTTATTTCCCTTATCGTGGCTTATTTATTTTTGTATGATCGGATTACATTTTTACTTTACATTTGAGAGAAGCTATTACATTTTTTACAATTTTAATTTTTGTTTTGTTTCTGAAACAAATACACTGATACTCGATATTCTTTTTTAATTCGTGTGGATTACTTCATTTTTTTCCCAACTTATAGTTGTGCGCCGTTAATTAAAATTCCTTACACTATATTATTCTTTATTTTTTTTAAATACAGGACATTTAAAACCAATTTTAAAAATGGCTGTCGTTATTTCATCAATGACAATTATATTTTCGCCCTTTCATTTGATACATTTTTTATTCAATTCTCGATATTAAATTCCAAAATGGAGTCGATTATTTTAATGTATTATAATTCATTGTAATCACTGGATGTAAAAACGTATCACATTGTTATAATCAGTCTAAACTAATTAGATGTTCCAGTGATAACACAACTTAGTTAACAGTCTATCAGAAATAGTCGTAACACGTTGTTGTTATGTGGATATTTCATTATTCAAAAATTGGGGCAACTGAGCACACCTGCGTGAAAGACATCGCCAAATGATATATATTTTTTAAGGTAGCTGAGTTGGCCGTGTGCTCTAGCGTTTAGTTATACGTGGCAAAGCGCTGTGCCAAGGAGTACGGGATCGATCCTGCTTCGGACCATATTTTGTTCTTTGTTTTTTTTTTTATGTTGATTATTCGTGACTTTTATCCGAGTGCTGCAAAACATATCCGCCCTCCCCTTCTTTTTCTCCCTCTGATATGACTCGCTGATCTATCGCCTCGGAAGTTTGCCTCTATAATATTAATTATTATTATTATTATTATTATTATTATTATTATTATTATTATTATTTGTCTCCAGTCTAAACCACTGGAAACTACTATTCGTGCTGTTTCATCCTATTACTGTGGCCTCGTCTCCTTTCTCCAGCGCCTTTTGTCTTCTGAATGTGATATCAACGCTGTCTCGAAAGTTACTGTGCCATTTTTAATAGTATATATATATATATATATATATATATATATACATAGAGAGAGAGAGAGAGAGAGAGAGAGAGAGAGAGCCAGTCTTGACATATGGACGTGCGTCATGGACAGTGATACGACAGACAAGATGATCACTGAAGTCTGTGGAAATGTGGTTTTGCAGAGGGATGTTGGGAATACCATGGGCGGCTAGGAAGAGTAGTGAAAATGTTCTGAAAGAGGTCAACGCAAAAAGAGAGCTCATTTCCAATATTAGGAAGAAACAATCATCACTTTTTGGCCATGTTATGAGAAGACAACAACTGAAATATATTGTAACAATTGGAAAAATTGAGGGACGAAGAGAAAGAGGGAAGCAAAGAGAAAAAATACCATACAGCTTAAGATAATGGCTTGACAGAAGGTCAACAACAGAAATTATAAATAACTGTCGAAATCGAAAGTTGTGGAGAGACTTGATCACCCACGCCAGCAGACCCGGTACTTGATGATGATGATGATCTATATATATATATATATATATATACAGAGAGAGAGATGTATCTCACATATCTTACACACACACACAAACACACACACACACACATATATGACAAAATCACAAAATGTACTACTTGACAACTCCCAGGGAGCACATTTGATGGGACCAGTGCTTTATTCCATGATTGCTTTCCCTCTCTGCCAATGTGCAAGTTCTTGTTGTGATCAGCTTGCTCCATTGGATGTCGTGTTTTTGAAACATTTTAATATTAACACAGATAAATTAGCGGCAAAAACTATAGACAATTTAAATTAGAAGAAAAAAAAACATAGATAAGATAAATTAGAAGAAAACCATAGACAAAATAATTTAGAAGCAATAACCATAGATAAGATAAACTAGAAGCAAAAACCATAGACAAAATAAATTAGAAGCAAAAATCATAGACAAAATAAAGTAGAAGCATAAACCACACATAGACAAAAGAAATTAGAAGCATAAACCATACATAGACAAAATAAATTAGAAGCATAAACCATACATAGACAAGATAAATTAGAAGCATAAACCATACATAGACAAGATAAATTAGAAGCATAAACCATACATAGTCAAGATAAATTAGAAGCATAAACCATATATCTATCTATCTATTATCCTTTCGAGCCGAAGACGGCACATAGGGCAGAACCACAATCTCAAAAACAGAAACCTTGCGTGCCAAAATGGCACATATTGCAGAGATCACTGCTTCTAAAATCTATGGTCTGTTTCCATAACAATGCTTTTTACAATGACAGCTTGTCAAGCCATCGATCAACCTCCTTAGTCGCCTCATACGACATGCCTGGAAGGTCACAGTGTCACTATTCTTTAATAGACAAGATAAATTAGAAGCATAAACCATACACAGAAGAGAACCAGATTCAAAGGCATGGCTTCTAACAAGTAATGTATGAATAGAGTAGTGCTTAATTAAGTGATCTGTAAGAGCTTGAATTAGATTTCGATCGACGTCTTCTAGGTTCACCCGGCATCATATGGGTACCTGTTTTTGTTTTTTTTTATCAGTAGAAAGACGGCGCTGGTGTAATGCTGATCAATTGCCCTGAAAATGTCTCGGTCGTTGAGACACGAACACAAGCAGCACAATTTGTATGCCCATTTCTTGTTTCCAATTAGTTTTTTGTTATCATGTTCAGAAAAAGGGAGTCGCGATAGCTCAGTGGTTAGTGAACTGGACTACAAAGGTCAATAGGTAGGGTTCGATCCAAACCGACGGCTTCCATTTCACCCAACCTTTAATGGGTACGGATATTTTTCTGGGAGTGTAAAGCGGCACGGGCGTAATACCGACCACGTTACCCCAAAAATTATGTGCCGACGGTCTGTTAGATTTATGGTCACCAACACCATATTTCCTAAACGCCACTTGCTCGGGACGGGTTCTTTACCTTTTTCTTTGTTCAGACAAGTAAATATTGTGAATACGTTAACGATTCAAGTATTTAAGTAGAATAGTTTTAGTTTAGTTTAGTTTAGTTTAGTTTAGTTTAGTTTAGTTTAGTTTAGTTTAGTTTAGTTTAGTTTAGTTTAATTTAGTTTCTTATTCTCAGCGTTCACCTGTCAAGTGGGCGTGGATGTATCTCTAACTTGGGGTCAAGCCCTCCACCCAGGACATCCATCTTCGGCGTGGATAGTACGTTATCCTATCAATTTTTTCCCTGACAGCGGCCAATTTTAGCCTACTCTTTTCGACTTTAAACTGCTGATTATTTAACGTGCGCGAGTGCACAAGGGATCTCTTATTTTCGTCGCTCTCCGAGAGGGCTAGACATTGAATATCACTACTCAGAGAGGACTAGACATCGAAACTCACTACTCGGAGAGGGCTAGACATTGAATATCACTACTCAGAGAGGACTAGACATCGAAACTCACTACTCGGAGAGGGCTAGACATTGAATATCACTACTCGTAGAGGGCTAGACATCGAAACTCATTACTCAGATAGGGCTAGACATCGAAACTCACTACTCGGAGAGGGCTAGACATTGAATATCACTACTCAGAGAGGACTAGACATCGAAACTCACTACTCGGAGATGGCTAGACATCGAAACTCACTACTCAAAGAGGGCTAGACATCGAAACTCACTACTCGTAGAGGGCTAGACATCGAAACTCACTACTCGTAGAGGGCTAGACATCGAAACTCATTACTCAGATAGGGCTAGACATCGAAACTCACTACTCGTAAAGGGCTAGACATCGAAACTCACTACCCAGATACCAGGAAAGGGTAAGACCACGAAAACACCACGGGTTCGATTTTTGAAACATTGCCACCGCCTATGCTGGAAATCGAACGCGGGATCCTCCAGTCTAGAGGCCGTCGTCTTACCCCTAAAGCACCCATTCCCCAAGTTTAGTTTAATTTGGTTTAGTTTGGTTTCAGTTTAGTTTAATTTGGTTGAGTTTAGTTTGGTTACAGTTTAGTTTAATTTGGCTTAATTTAATTTGGTTATAGTTTAATTTTATTTGGTTTAGTTTGGTTACAGTTTAGTTTAATTTGGTTTAGTTTGGTTACAGTTTAGTTTAGTTTGGTTATAGTTTAATTTAATTTGTTTTAGTTTGGTTACAGTTTAGTTTAGTTTGGTTACAGTTTAGTTTAATTTGGTTTAGTTTGGTTACAGTTTAGTTTAGTTTGGTTATAGTTTAGTTTAATTTGGTTTAGTTTGGTTACAGTTTAGTTTAGTTTGGTTATAGTTTAGTTTAATTTGGTTTAGTTTGCTTACAGTTTAGTTTAATTTGGTTTAGTTTAGCTTGGTGTAGTTTAGTTTATTCAATGGATCACCTCCGTTGCACATCGGACATGTCCAAATCTCCTTCCCGGTATGCGAAAAATGTGTGACGGCTACTTACAACATTTTTGTTAAAACTATTTCACAAGAACAGTATCATCTAAGTAATGTTGGGTAAAAATTGACAACATTTGAGACTAATTTAAACAATTAACACAAGTTATCAAAATAAATTATACGCGGGGCAAATATCAAAAAGAAAAATTTACCAACACATACATTTTGTAAACATTTTACTGTGATGTCAAACATGGACGGAGCCGCGGTGGCTGAGTGGTTAGTGTGCTCGCTTCCAGACCAGAAGGGTCCTAGTTCGATGCCCAGCTGTGGAGCATTTTTTTCGCAGTGACAAGGCTCCAGAGTTCACCCAACCTCTAAAATTGGGTACCAGAGATTTTTCTGGGAAGTAAAGGCGACCTGGCGTGATACTAACCGCATCACCCAAAAATGTGCCGTGGTCATAGACAAATATGGTCACTAACATATTCCCATAGGCCTAGCAAGGCGTGAAAGGGTCCTTTACTCTTTTTACTTAAAACATGGACATTACCAATAAGTTTTATATTACATTTGTGTCTCAGAAGAATACTGAATTAAAGAAGTAACGAAAACACATTAGGAAAGAAGACGTTCTAGAATAAGTAGCTCTCGTGTTTAGTTGCGTCAGGAAGGAGGTAATGCAATTATTTAGACACAAAAGACGGTAACGAGAAGAAAGTATCTCGTAATGAGAGTTAGTGACTGTATGTAGCAGAACAGGGGAAACAACCGCAGTAATGGATTAACGAAATAACAGAAGTCAGGCAAATTATGAGGTAGAAGCTCACCGCTGAGATTTGACATGATCTGTATTTGTCCTCGAGGGTGCAAGACATACGAGGGCAGAAAACATTCATGGACAAACAAGAAAGTAGGTAGAGGTAAAAACGTCGATATGTAAGTAAAACAAATGTAACAGGAAAATACTTAGTATACAATGGAATGACATTTCAAGACTAGTGGAGACATTAAAGAAATGAACACTGCAAGTAGATGGTTATGTATGTTTATCCGCCTGGCTTTTCATCATTCTTTATTTATCTATCTGCCTGCGTGCCTCTCTGTCTAGCTATCCGTATATGGATCTATCTATCTCTCTTTGCAGATGTATATAAGTAAGTAGCTGACCACGCTCTGGGACACAGGGAAGTGGCCCTATTTTATTTCCTTTCTTGAGTATCTAGCATGTTATCGCCATGTAGTTAGATTTGTTTAAATATCCTTATATATATTTTTTGTGTTGTTTGTTGTTCCAGCTGAAGGCCTACTTGGCCGAAACGTCGACTTTTGTTTTGTCCATTACTACATAAAGCTGTCACCATTCATCTTTTTTCTTATTTTTTTTTTGTTGTTTAGAATTGCTGTATATAAGTAACTGTGTTGCCTTATGAACGCACCATTCACTGTAACTTTCAGATGTATCGTCCTCAAGCCTTCCTTCTGTTTTACCTGTCTCCCAAATGTGTCAGTTCTCACAATCCACATGATGGTCGTTCACTCTTGTTGCGGAAAACATGTTTTCTTCTAGATGTGGCTTCTCGTAGACCGTTCTCCTGAACTCTTATCTTGTTCCGAATTGGCGAAACTCTCAATAGTCTACAAAGGTACACTGAAAGGACAAGAGGTCGAGTTCGATCCTGATCTATGGCTTCCGGGTTCACCCAGCCTTAAATTGATATTTAAATGGGTTTTTTTTTCCTGGGAAAGTAAACGCGGCACGGGGGTAATTCGACCACATTACCCCAAAATCATGTGCCGAAGGTCCGGAAAAATTATGGTCACTTCTTTCTTCTTTTCTCTTTCTCACTGGTACCGAAAAGGTGTCGTGGTTATATCATTTGTCGTTCTTGTGCTGCTCGAACTGTCTGAATTAGTGATTTTCTTTTGTTGTTACATGTCTCTATCACTGCATCTATCCATCTTCTTCTTTTCTCTTTTCACTGATACCTAAAAGGTGTTGTGGTTATATAATTTGTCGTTCTTGCGCTGCTCGAACTGTCTGAATTAGTGATTTTCTTTTGTTGTTACAAGTCTCTATCACTGCATCTATCCATCTTCTTCTGGGTCTTCCTCTTGGTCTTTTGCCAAAATGGTCTGTATCACAATATTTTTAATGGGTACCGGATATTTCTTTCTGGAAAGTAAAGTGGAACGTGCGTAATACCGACCACATTACCCCAAAAAGCATGTGCCGAGGGTCTGTAAAGTTTATGGTCACTAACACCATATTCCCTCCCTATACGCCACTTAGCGTGACGGACGGAGGTACTTTACTACTTTTACACCATATTCCCTATATTTACTTTACTTACTAGATTTATATATATAAAGTTCTCGGCAGGTTTATAAAAGATAAAAGAAATGAAAAAAATAGACAAATGGAATGATGAGAGCTGTAAGCAATTAACGGAAGACATAAATGTGAACAAAAATAAGGCGTCCATTAACTAAGTAATGCTTTAACCTTTATATTAAAAACAATCAGGTATAATATAAGGTTGTTTTTCATTTCTCCTTTACAATCTGCTTTACTGCATGCTTTGCATTGTATGCATTTATTTGCCTTGATCCATTTATTAAAGACTTCCAGAAGGACTCAAAGCAGGTCTTAACAGTGAGAAGATGGTAATGAGATAAAATACCCCCACGGTCGACCCAGCCGTTGGCAGAAATGGGTGCCAGGGTATTACCTTGGGAAGGTGAGGAATGTCGCTTCGCATCTGAGTTTCGATGCTTGAAGCGACACTATACAGAAATCTCCGAACATTTCTGGATAGGCGGCCGAGCACATATGGGTGTAGACTCGCGTGCTAAGACGCCGGTTCAAGTCTCGTACTTTACATTTACCTTGTTAATGAGGTTAGAATCGATAATTCGTATGACAATTAACACCATGTCAGAAATGAAATAGTTTGACGCCATTGGGGCGCATCTTTCATCCTCTATTTCTGAGACAACAAAAAAAGCCCTATCATCACTGTCTGAAATAGGGAGGAACTGAGTGGTCGGCCGCTGGAATAGAAGGCTACGGATTCCAAACCCACCACAGTCGTATTAATTTGTCCACTTCGAGTCCGTGGTTTGTTCGTGACTTTACGTTCCCCTGGTCTCTGGATAGCAAGTTTACATGTCTAGCCCCCCAAGGTACGTTCAAAAACTGGAGGTTCCGTGTGAACTCTGGGCATGTCAAAGAACCCGTTACAGTTTAAAGTAGAAAATGTAGTAGTAGCTTCCGTCAGTCATAGTTGACTATAGTAGCTTCAGTTAGTCATAGTTGATTGTAGTAGTCTCCGTCAGTCATAGTCGACTGTAGTAGCCTCTATCAGTCATAGTTGACTGTAGTAGCCTCCGTCAGTCATAGTTGAGTTGTTCTCGTTTCCTATGAATCTGTCTTCTTCTTGCTTGAGTTGGAGCTTTAGAGTGTGTTTCCAAAGATTGCGGTCTGCATCTATCTCTTCCCAGGCTGCAGGTTGATGTCCAGAGTCTTCATGTCACATTTACATGTCTCTAAATTCGAAGATTAAGGCGCCCCTTAGTTATTTTTGCCTTTTGCTTGTTGTCCATGACGTATATTTAAAAAAAAATCTAAAATAGTAGATGATAAATAACCTCTACCAGTTTAATAATTGTTAAATTTATAAATAATTAAAATGGTATGGTTATTTATAAATTGGGGGACTGGTTGGTCTTGAGGCAAGACGCCGGCCTCGAGACAGAGAGGTAAGGGTTCAAATCCCGGCTGCACCGGTTGGGATTTTTATTTATAATTTCTCTCTGCAGCAACCACCCCTGGTCTCAGCGGCAACCACCCCTGGTCTCAGCGGCAACCACCCCTGGTCTCAGCGGCAACCACCCCTGGTCTCAGCGGCAACCACCCCTGGTCTCAGCGGCAACCACCCCTGGTCTCAGCGGCAACCACCCCTGGTCTCAGCGGCAACCACCCCTGGTCTCAGCGGCAACCACCCCTGGTCTCAGCGGCAACCACCCCTGGTCTCAGCGGCAACCACCCCTGGTCTCAGCGGCAACCACCCCTGGTCTCAGCGGCAACCACCCCTGGTCTCAGCGGCAACCACCCCTGGTCTCAGCGGCAACCACAGTAGTATACAATGTTGTAACTAACTCGCATTTGGCCGTAAATTAACAAAGCTATATAGCAGGCGCATTTCGCGCCTAATGTACACGAGAAGCAAGGGGAGTTAATCGTGACATTTCGTGTCGGGATGTTGAACTCTGGTCCCGGTGACCCCGGAAGTAACCTGTTTATGTCTGGTGTGTGCTGACTTTGGAGTTCTGGATGTACTTGATCGATAGTAACAGGTTTGTAGATTATACAACACCAATGAAAAACAATAGCATTAAATATAAAACAAAAGACAAAAGATATATTTTATTCTTTTATTATCTCAATAGGTGTATAACATACATTGATATTATATATCATTACAAACATATTCAGTACACTGAGTAAATATATAGTACAAGGATAACATTTATTTATAGCTATGTAGTTGGGTGTCTGCTTAGCGTTGTACCATAAATGAAGCATAAGAGTGAAACTTTTAGAGATTCCTGGTTAGTCTAAGCGGGTAGTGTAAATATGTTCCTCGGTGTTAGTGGTTCGCTATCTCTCTCTCTCTCTCTCTCTCTCTAGCTATCTCTCTCTCGCTCTCGATCATTCTCTCTCCCTCTCCATCTCTCTCTCTCTCTCTCGCTATCTCTCTCTTTCACTAGACTTCTCTCTCACTCCTAGACGTCTCTCTTACCATCCCAGCTTTCATCCTCGCTCTCTCTCTCTCTCTCTCTCTCCCAACATTCCACCCTCCATCGTACATTTAGCTTCCGTCATAGACTTCCCGCCATTGTAACACTTACTCAGTCTCTCCATTTAAACCCATTAGCTCTACTTAGCTCCCCTAAATTTCTCTCTCTCTCTCTACTATTCCAGCCTAGATTTCCCTCCATTGAAACACTTACTCATTCTCACCATTTATCCCAATCATCTTGCCTTCCTTCTCTCTCTCTCTCTCTCTCTCTCTCTCTCTCTCTCTCTTTCTCCCCTATCCTCTCTTAGACTTCTAACCTATCAGTCCACCCTCCGCCTCTCCCTTTACCTCCCCCGCCCTCCCTCATATTTTAGCGTCCCTCCTATTGTAACACTTGATTATTCTCGCCATTTATACCTATCATCTCGCCTTCTTTCTCATATGCTTCTCTCTCTCTCGCTCTCTCTCTTCTAACCCCTACTAGACTTCTCTCCTACCATTCTACCTTTCTTCCTCTCTCTCTCTCTCTCTCTCTCTTTCTTTACCTCTCCTAGCGTTCCGCCTTCATTCGTATTTTTACCTTACCGCCATGGTAACACATTAATAACATTGAATATCAATTACAAAAAGACTTGAAATATCTACTTTTAAAGAACCAATAAGATAAACATATGAAAAAACGAAGGAATAATACACTCGACAAGGCTTAACATACGTACTTTATAGACATCACCATTAATACAACTGAAATTCCTTTAATGATAACCTATCACATCGTTATGAGCTAAGAGAAAAACAGAAAAAAAAAAAAAAAATTCAACTTACACCGTAAAATATTCCACTACAACACAGACCGCTAGACTGAACAGTACTATGAAAATAAACGTCCGTGAATCAAGCGCGCTATTAACACGAGTCTAACATGCGACTAGTTTAAATATAAGCTGGTAAATAAAAGTTAGGAGGCAACGGCAGAAACCTAGGAGGCAAGGGCAGAAACCTAAGATGCAAAGACAGAAACCTAGGAGGCAAGGTCAGAAACCTAGGAGGCAAGGACAGAAACCTAGGAGGCAAGGGCAGAAACCTAGGAGGCAAGTGCACAGAAACCTAGGAGGCAAGGGCAGAAACCAAGGAGGCAAGGGCAGAAACCTAAGAGGCAAGGGCAGAAACCAAGGAGGGAAGGTCAGAAACCTAGGAGGCAAGGTCAGAAACCTAGGAGGCTAGGTCAGAAACCTAGGAGGCAAGGTCAGAAACCTAGGAGGCAAGGTCAGAAACCTAGGAGGCAAGGGCAGAAACCAAAGAGGCAAGGTCAGAAGCCTAGGAGGCAAGGACAGAAAACTAGAAAGCAAAGGCTGAAAACAAGGAGGGAAGGTCAGAAATCTTGGAAGCTGTGTTAGAAAACAAGGAGGGAAGGTCAGAAACCAAAGAGGGAAGGTCAGAAACCTAGGAGGCAAGGTCAGAAACCTACAAGGCAAGGTCAGAAACCTAGGAGGCAAGGGCAGAAAACAAAGAGGCAAGGGCAGAAACCTAGGAGGCAAGGGCAGAAACCTAGGAGGCAAGGGCAGAAACCTAGGAGGTAAGGGCAGAAACCTAGGAGGCAAAGTCAGAAACCTACAAGGCAAGGTCAGAAACCTAGGAGGCAAGGGCAGAAAACAAAGAGGCAAGGGCAGAAACTAGGAGGCAAGGGCAGAAACCTAGGAGGTAAGGGCAGAAACCTAGGAGGCAAGGGCAGAAACCTAGGAGGCACCTCGATGGACAGCTAGACAACCGAAGAAGCAGAGATTATCATTGTAAACTTTAGAATGGGAATCGGTTTGAAGGATATTAATACCTTGATTTGATGCAATGTAGTGTGGGATATCTAGCAGACACCCTATAGGATAATCTTGAAGTTTATAAACATAAACACTCGTACTGACTAAGGCTTCCAAGGTGTATTTGGTTGTCTCCAGAAGTGCTGTCGAGTCTGACGCATGGGTTACTTTAAAGCGATTCGGTCCTGATACAATCCACCTGTCGGGTCATTGGTGGGGGGTGGGGAAATAATTCAAGTGGCGGGTTACTTGAACGTGTTTTGACCCCTGATGCAATACCAGGAGTTCCATGACAGTTATAAATAGTTGGATACAACGAGCAGGAAGTTATATTCAAGGTCCAAAATGTTAGACCAAATCACTAACATTTTACCTCCAGAACACAAAAATGTAGGCTCATACTCAAAAAAGCGACCTCAAAACCATAAAAATCTACTCACATAGTCATACTAGTTAGGTCACATCGAACAGATAGTTACAGCCAAAGTCCCCAAAAAAAAAGTTTGGTCAAATCGAAAATATTTTACCCCACAGAACACAAAAATGTAGGCTCATACTCAAAAAATCGACCTCAATACCATAAAAAGGTACTCACATAGTCATACTAGTTAGACACATCGAACAGATAGTTACATCCAAAGTCCAAAAAGAGTGGCCAAATCACTAACATTTTACCGCCAGAACACAAAAATTTAGGCTCATACTAAAAAATTCGACCTAAAAATCCAAAAAAAGCTACTCACATAGTCATAATAGTTAGACACAACGAGTAGAAAGTTATATTCAATGTCCAAAAAACGTTATTTTAGACATCCCCATAGCAAAAAGGTACTTATAACTCACTTTCGAAATTGTTTCCCCCTTACCATTTTTGAGGGTTACGCCCTGAAATCGATAAAAATCGTAAATTTAGCACGTAGGCTTACCTAAAACTTTATTTTAGACATCCCCACACCAAAAATTAACTTAAAAATCACTTTTGAATATGTTACCCCCTTAAAATTTTTGAGGGTTACGCCCCTGAAAGCGATAAAGCCTACATTTTTGTGTTCTGGAGGTAAAATGTTAGTGATTTGGTCTAACATTTTGGACCTTGAATATAACTTCCTGCTCGTTGTATCCAACTATTTATAACTGTCATGGAACTCCTGGTATTGCATCAGGGGTCAAAACACGTTCAAGTAACCCGCCACTTGAATTATTTCCCCCCCCCACCAATGACCCGACAGGTGGATTGTATCAGGACCTGAATCGCTTTAAAGTAACCCATGCGTCAGACTCGACAGCACTTCTGGAGACAACCAAATACACCTTGGAAGCCTTAGTCAGTACGAGTGTTTATGTTTATAAACTTCAAGATTATCCTATAGGGTGTCTGCTAGATATCCCACACTACATTGCATCAAATCAAGGTATTAATATCCTTCAAACCGATTCCCATTCTAAAGTTTACAATGATAATCTCTGCTTCTTCGGTTGTCTAGCTGTCCATCGAGGTGCCTCCTAGGTTTCTGCCCTTGCCTCCTAGGTTTCTGCCCTTACCTCCTAGGTTTCTGCCCTTGCCTCCTAGGTTTCTGCCCTTGCCTCTTTGTTTTCTGCCCTTGCCTCCTAGGTTTCTGACCTTGCCTTGTAGGTTTCTGCCCTTGCCTCCTAGGTTTCTGCCCTTGTCTCTTTGTTTTCTGCCCTTGCCTCCTAGGTTTCTGACCTTGCCTTGTAGGTTTCTGACCTTGCCTCCTAGGTTTCTGACCTTCCCTCTTTGGTTTCTGACCTTCCCTCCTTGTTTTCTAACACAGCTTCCAAGATTTCTGACCTTCCCTCCTTGTTTTCAGCCTTTGCTTTCTAGTTTCTGTCCTTGCCTCCTAGGCTTCTGACCTTGCCTCTTTGGTTTCTGCCCTTGCCTCCTAGGTTTCTGACCTTGCCTCCTAGGTTTCTGACCTTGCCTCCTAGGTTTCTGACCTAGCCTCCTAGGTTTCTGCCCTTGCCTCCTAGGTTTCTGACCTTCCCTCCTTGGTTTCTGCCCTTGCCTCTTAGGTTTCTGCCCTTGCCTCCTTGGTTTCTGCCCTTGCCTCCTAGGTTTCTGTGCCCTTACCTCCTAGGTTTCTGCCCTTGCCTCCTAGGTTTCTGTCCTTGCCTCCTAGGTTTCTGACCTTGCCTCCTAGGTTTCTGTCTTTGCATCTTAGGTTTCTGCCCTTGCCTCCTAGGTTTCTGCCGTTGCCTCCTAACTTTTATTTACCAGCTTATATTTAAACTAGTCGCATGTTAGACTCGTGTTAATAGCGCGCTTGATTCACGGACGTTTATTTTCATAGTACTGTTCAGTCTAGCGGTCTGTGTTGTAGTGGAATATTTTACGGTGTAAGTTGAATTTTTTTTTTTTTTTCTGTTTTTCTCTTAGCTCATAACGATGTGATAGGTTATCATTAAAGGAATTTCAGTTGTATTAATGGTGATGTCTATAAAGTACGTATGTTAAGCCTTGTCGAGTGTATTATTCCTTCGTTTTTCATATGTTTATCTTATTGGTTCTTTAAAAAGTAGATATTTCAAGTCTTTTTGTAATTGATATTCAATGTTATTAATGTGTTACCATGGCGGTAAGGTAAAAATACGAATGAAGGCGGAACGCTAGGAGAGGTAAAGAAAGAGAGAGAGAGAGAGAGAGAGGAAGAAAGGTAGAATGGTAGGAGAGAAGTCTAGTAGGGGTTAGAAGAGAGAGAGCGAGAGAGAGAGAAGCATATGAGAAAGAAGGCGAGATGATAGGTATAAATGGCGAGAATAATCAAGTGTTACAATAGGAGGGACGCTAAAAATATGAGGGAGGGCGGGGGAGGTAAAGGGAGAGGCGGAGGGTGGACTGATAGGTTAGAAGTCTAAGAGAGGATAGGGGAGAAAGAGAGAGAGAGAGAGAGAGAGAGAGTGAAGGAAGGCGAGATGATAGGGATAAATGGTGAGAATGAGTAAGTGTTTCAATGGAGGGAAATCTAGGCTGGAATAGTAGAGAGAGAGAGAGAAATTTAGGGAAGCTAAGTAGAGCTAATGGGTTTAAATGGAGAGACTGAGTAAGTGTTACAATGGCGGGAAGTCTATGACGGAAGCTAAATGTACGATGGAGGGTGGAATGTTAGGAGAGAGAGAGAGAGAGAGAGAGAGAGAGGATGAAAGCTGGGATGGTAAGAGAGACGTCTAGGAGTGAGAGAGAAGTCTAGTGAAAGAGAGAGATAGCGAGAGAGAGAGAGAGAGAGAGAGATGGAGAGGGAGAGAGAATGATCGAGAGCGAGAGAGAGATAGCGAGAGAGAGAGAGAGAGAGAGATAGCGAACCACTAACACCGAGGAACATATTTACACTACCCGCTTAGACTAACCAGGCATCTCTAAAAGTTTCACTCTTATGCTTCATTTATGGTACAACGCTAAGCAGACACCCAACTACATAGCTATAAATAAATGTTATCCTTGTACTATATATTTACTCAGTGTACTGAATATGTTTGTAATGATATATAATATCAATGTATGTTATACACCTATTGAGATAATAAAAGAATAAAATATATCTTTTGTCTTTTGTTTTATATTTAATGCTATTGTTTTTCATTGGTGTTGTATAATCTACAAACCTGTTACTATCGATCAAGTACATCAAGAACACCAAAGTCAGCACACACCAGACATAAACAGGTTACTTCCGGGTCACCGGGACCAGAGTTCAACATCCCGACACGAAATGTCACGATTAACTCCCTTGCTTCTCGTGTACATTAGGCGCGAAATGCGCCTGCTATATAGCTTTGTTAATTTACGGCCAAATGCGACTTAGTTACAACATTGTATACTACTAACCACCCCTGGTCTCAGCAGCGAGGCCCGGCTTGAAACGTCAATTACTTATCGACGGAAAAAATATGAGTATCTGCGATCTGCCTGTGCGGCTAGGGACCACTGTGCACACGGCTGCAAGGGAAAAATGGATTAACACGCAAGATTCAGTTCCTAGTCAGTAGGGACTTCGTCAGAGGTAAAAGCTGGCGAACGAAAAAGGAAAAAAAAAAGATAAATGTAGTAATGTCGAAGATGGGTTAATCAGGCCGAAAGTTGCAGATCAGTAGCGACACAACGCATACACGAACGATTTAACAGATGAGCGGTAAGAAGATGAAAACAGTGAGAAAACAATGCATATCACCATTATAGTAACTTACATTCACAGATGTATTCTCAGGGAACCACTACAACGTGCCAAGCACATCAACAAGCACATCTCTCGTCGCTAAACGATCTATCACGTGTCCAACACGTAGCTTTCTTTCCGGCAAGAACTACTAATTCTGATTGTGACTTCCTTCCGTGCCATCGAGTTAATCTATCCAATCTCATCTGACACTGTCTTCAGCAGTTTCTTTCCTCATAAATTTGATTCAGTTTTCGCATTATGCTGTAATCTTATTCCTCACAGACAATTACAGCTTCCTTGCTATCTCATCGTTTCTATTTTAATTTATAGCTTCTTCCTCCATCTTTCTTCAAATATTTTTATTCAATTTATTTCACCTTACAGGCTGCAGATTTAAAAATAAATTCCAATTTAGAAATGAAAGGATAGCTATTTTAATTGTGTACAAAAAATGTCCATTAAATACTTTACTCTTGTTTTGAAATAAATTCGCAACAAGTAAGGGTTAGTAAAGCAGATGGCTTGAGTCTAGGCGTTCTACAGAATTATAAGACGCTGCATTAATTTTCTAGAACTTTGACACAAAGAAAAGTGCCCGGAAGGCCAGAAAGAGTTTAATACAACTTCTGTAGTTAGTGAACTACTATTCGCACCAGGTTTAAAAGAAACGCGTGTTTATAGCAGACAATTTGAAGAAAAATTGTGATAATAAAAAAAGAAGTGTGTATTAAGTTAATTGTTTAATAGCCAATCATTAACAATTTGATTGGTTTCTTGTTTTCAGCCTTCGCAGAACTCATCCCGATACCACCCATTTAAATGGACGTTCATCATCATCATCAAGTATCGGGCCTGCTGGCGTAGGTGATCATGTCTCTCCACAACTTTCGATCTCAACAGTTATTTATCATTTCTGTTGTTGACCTTCTGCCAAGCCATTCTCTTAAACTGTCTGTTATTTTTTCTCTTTGCTTCCCTCTATCTCTTCGTCCCTCAATTTTTCCAGCTGTTGCAATATATTCCAGTTGTTCTCTTCTCATTACATGGCCAAAAAATGATGATTGTCTCTTCCTAATTTTGGAAGTTAGCTCTCTTTTTGCTTTGACCTCTTTCAGACCATTTTCATTATTCTTCTTAGCTGTCCATGGTATTCTCAACATTCTTCTGTAAAACCACATTTCTACAGACTCCAGTGACGTTAAATGAGCGTAGTTGCGTCTTTTGGCCCAACACGTCTGACTTCGCTTCCTCTCCTTCTCGGTTTATGTTTTGTTGTGTTCCTTTTTTGTAAAGCTGTCACCATACTTTGTAGGAGTGTCCGTTACACCCAACCACTTACTCCTCAATTTCTGCTCCCTTAGCCAGAACAGATACTCTGTTTGCAGGAGCATGATCTTAGTCAGTTCTGGTTCATTGATCAAGATATTGTTCCGTGACTGCTTTCAGTCACGATGTTAATAGAAGTTATCTTCCAAAGTATAAACTGTAATTCGACCACACTGGTTCACACAGTCTTAAAACAGGTATCATATATTTTTCTTGGAAAGTAAAGTGGTACGGGCGTAATACCGACCACATTACCCCAAAATATCATGTTCCGAAGGTCAATTCAAATTATTATCACTAACACCATATTCCCTATACGCCACTTGGCGTGACGATGCTCTTTATATTTTTTTTTCATTTTTTTTTTAAACTCCACATTAACCATACCTTTCATTGATTTTAAAATACAGACTAGACGATGAAACACTAGACAAAAGATCTATGAAAACAAACATATTTTTGGTATACAAAAACTTGCCCATTGCGCAATAGAAATAGTTTTATTCACACATTCCAGCAAATATTCAATACAGAATAAAATTAATACACATTGTTAGAAATGGCAGAAGTCTGGAAATTAAATTACAAAGTTCAAGTTGGAAAGCTAAAACATTTTTGCTGAATAGAGAACAGTAACAGGAGATGGAGGTGACAGCAAAGATATCAATAAACAGCAAAACAAGTGTTGGCTTTTGTCATCGAAATTACATTTGACATTTTTTCCACCTTCATTGCATAAAGAAAGAAAGGAAGAAAAAAGAAAGAAAAATGAACGAAAGAAAGAAAGAAAGAAAGAAAGAAAAAAGGAATAAAGAAAGAAAGACAGACAGACAGAAAGACAGAAAGATGAGAAAAACAATTAAGGAAGCTAATTTAAAATGAAAGCTTGTCACCACTGAGAAATGGAATGGACAAACGCCTGTAGTCACCATAAATGACAGAATCATGAATGACAGAATCATGAATGACAGAATCATGAATGACAGAATCATACATGACACTATAAGAAAAAGCGTAGGCATTGAAGCAATTCTAGGCTACACACAGAAACAACAAATAAATTACTTTGCCCATCTAGAAGGAAAGTTCTTCGATTCTTTACCAACAAAGCGTTTATTAAAAGAGAAGAGGGTTAAAAGGCAGGTCAAGAGTAAGATGGACAGACAACAGCAGAAAAACGTTACAACAACATCATTTGACAATTGTGTCTTTTTCATCTTTACAACATCATTGATCAAGCGCCATACATTTACTATGACGATCATCATTTTCAGGAGGACGTGATCTTCCGGGCAATGTGATGGATAGGCGGCAGGAACCATTGAAGGCTATGTCTGCAAAGTGTTCCTTGTTGCAGTTTCCTTATATTCCAAGTCCGGCTTGTTGCAGGAGCTACTGAGTTAAGTGCTCTGTGCACACCGTGAGCTGTGTGTCTCACCCATTTTGATCATGTTTCGATACTCCAATTGTGTACGATGAATGATGATATCGTATGACAGGGAACAGTTGGCGGTGTTCACTTTCTGTGCGGTTTCGCCTTATGTCTTTTGGCGTGTGCTGAGACTGCTATGATGGGGACTACAGTTACCTTTCTTTGTTTGGAAGATGAGTTATAATTCGGATGATTCCACTGGCACGGGTGGTTGAGCAATTATGGATTTTAATTCGCTTGCAGTGATACCGAGGCCTTCCATAACCAATAACCAATAACCATTTGACAATGATTGAAGACGACAAAAGGGCGAGAACAGGAACTGTGTACTACCTCTACAAGCGAATGGATACTAGAGAAAGTGAAGAAGAAGAAAAACAAGAAGAAGGAAGGCTTACTACACACTTAACTGATGACAATCACTTTATTACTTTAGTTCTTTATTTCACACTTCTTCAAGATATCTTTTTTCTTTCTTTCTTTCTTTTTTCTTTCTTTCTTTCTTTCTTTCTTTCTTTCTTTCTTTCTTTCTTTTTCTTTCTTTTTCTTTCTTTCTTTCTTTCTTTCTTTCTCCTTTCTTTCTTTCTTTCTTTCATTCTTTCTTTCTTTCTTTCTTTTTTTCTTTCTTTCTTTTCTTTCTTTCATTCTTTCTTTCTTTCTTTCTTTCTTTCTTTCTTTCTTTCTTTTTTTCTTTCATCCTTTCTTTCTTTCTTTCATTGTTTCTTTCATTCTTCTTTTATTTATTTATTTCTCCATTTCCTCTTATACTCATTCGGTTTTTGATGCAGATACAAAATTCTGGTTCTCGCTCTCTCTTTGGCGGCTTCACTCATTATCAATTGACGTAATGTTTCTTTAGTGTTGCCTGAACATCTTACTCTGGGCCTGCCTCTTGCTCTTCTACCTTCACCTCCTTTAATGTATGCTTTGTATGGTAAGGAATCACATGAGATTCCTTTTAGATATACTGTAAGACATGACACAATAATACTACTATTGCATGTCGTGTAAAACTATATTTTTGACGTCTATACAAATTTAAAATTGAAAGTCGATTATCCCTGCGATATCATTTCCTCCATAGGCTACATATTATCAAAATTTAGATAAAACCGGAAGTGACGTCAGTGGATGTGCCTCAACATGGAGTCGGTAAAAGCCTTTCGGTGTAGCCAGCGGATGCACAAGTGGTCTTCAACCGTTTAAAACATAGCGTCAACTGTTATCCTTTATGGACAGTAAGACGCCATTACCGTCAACTACACAGTTGTTTGTCACTGATCTTTTAGTGCATTTGATTATATAAAATAAACATAAAATGGTATAGAACAGCTAAACTAATAAAAAGCCTAGATAAACAACAGCGTTTCCGCAAAAGCCTTCATCGGCATTGTATATAGTTTGTTGTTCTACCTGATGAAGCCGTTTGCCAAAACGATGTAGTTTGTCTTGTCTTTCTGTTAGTTTAGCTGCTCCAAACAATTTCATATTTATTTTATATGTTCGTTACAGATATACTCGTGACCCCACATAGTGTTGAGTATGTTGTGTATTTGATATTTGTGCTTACTTTCATTTAATTATCTATGACTTTCCATGAAGATAAAAAAGTACACAATTTTCTTCTATTAAACTTTCAAAGAGAGATCACAGAGATGGGATTTCTCAGAAGAATGTTGAAAATTTCCTGGACAGCTAACAAGACCAATGAGGAAGTTCTCAAAGAGGCCATCACAAAAAGGCAGCTCCTAAAAAACATCAGAAAGAAACAACCAACATTTTTCGGGCACATCATGAGAAAAGGAACGTTAGAATACTTGGTTACAACTGGCAAAATAAAAGGAAAGAGAGAAAATACTGGATATCTTGGTGTCATGGCATAGAAAACAGTCAACAACAGAACTGACACGATGCACTGTAAATAGAAGATTGTGGGAGGACATAATCGCCTACGCCAACCGGTAGGGCACATGATGATGAAACTTTCAAAACAATTCTAAGAAGCTGCATCTTATCATTCAAAAATAAGTGTGGTTAGAGATTAAATACTGCGACCAGCAAACTCTCATATTTGCTGTTATTTCAACTTATTCTTCCGAGCAATAAATATTAACATTGGCTATTCTTTGACTCTTTCTTCCGAGCAGTTAGTATTAATAGTTCTAACATAAATATTTACATCAAAGTAAAAATTAAAGAGCCCCCCCCCCCGTCACGCCAAGAAGAGCCCCCGTCACTCTAAGTGCCGTATAGGGAATATGGTGTTAGTGACCATAATTTTTACAGACCATCGGCACATGATTTTTGGGTAATGTGGTCGGTATTACGCCCGTGCCGCTTTACTTTCCCAGAAAAAAGCCGGTACCCATTGAAGGCTGGGTGAACCCGGAAGCCGTCGGTCAGGATCGAACCCGAAATATTTACATCAGCTTTACGATAAAGACTCAGAACTTCTCAATCCATAAAAGATGCACAATTTTCAAGATTATAACTAAAATGTCACTTTAGGCGAAAACAAACAGCTGTGAATAAAATGTCAAATATATCAGAACGCTGCACTAAATGTAACGTTACGCTTACTTGAAATCGCCTTTAATAAGACCCTAAGGCTCAATTTCATAGAGACTTAATGTTGGATAACAATTTGTTTAAAATTAATATTGTTTGCTATCATTATTATAATATTAATATTGTTGGTAATACATATAATGCTATAATAAACAATAATTATTTTTACCATCTGATATGGAACATCTGAGATGGGATCTCTCAGAAGAATGTTGAAAGTTCCCTGGACAGCTAAAAAGACCGATGAGGAAGTTCTCAAAGAGGCCAACACAAAAAGGGGGCTCTTAAAAAACATCAGAAAGAAGCAATCAACATTTTTCGGGCAAATCATGAGAAGAGGAAAGTTGGAACACTTAGTTACAACTGGCAAAATAAAAGGAAAGAGAGATCGCGGGCGACAAAGAGAGAAAATACTGGATAGCTTGGTGACATGGCATGGAACAGTCAACAACAGAACTGATACGATGCACTGTAGATAGAAGATTGTGGAGGGACATGATCACCTACGCCAACCGGTATGGCACATGATGATGATGATATGGAACAATTACTTCTACAGAACCAATCACAAAAGAAGGCCATACTTTCTATATTAAAAAATGAAAATACAAAATGGATGAAATATGCGACACTAGAATAAAGAGGAATATGCAAGTTTAAATCGAGAAATAGGAAAATAATTGCGGCATAAAGATGCACAGATGCAAACAATTACAAATTTAGCACAAAAGATATGCAAATAGTCCAGAAAATCATAATGATGAACATGTAGGAAGAAAAATAGAAGCACATTCTAAAAGTTTTAAATCAAATATAGACTTGTTGATAGAGCAAGGAAGGGTATGGGAGTAATGGACGTGTCACTTTAAGGAATTATATGAAAATAACCAACAAGAATAGAACAGTGAAGACAATGGGTGAGGATCGCTAAATATTTGCTGGGGAAATGCGGAATGTTACTGGGAGCAAAGAAAGTTAAACCGCCTTGAACATACACATAACTATTAGGAGATTGAAGTTATCAGGTAATTTATAGAAATAACACCAAAGCTGTTTAAAAACATCTACAACAGCGGAGTCAACATAGCGCAACGAAACAAACTCAGTATCACGTCTGTCTGTCATGTGACTAAAATATTATTCGGAATTTTCATAGGAAGAGAAATAAAAAAAATATAAAAAATCAGTGATGAACAATGTGATCTTGTTGAAAGTAAAGGTACGAACAACGACACACACACGCACTATATATATATATATATATATATATATATATATATATATATATATATATATATATATATATATACATCACTAGTAAAAAGAGCCATAGAAGTTAGAACAGATATGTACTTATATTTATAGATTACATCAAGGCATTTGATATAGTAAAGCAACATGAGAAAATCAACATCTTCAAGTGCATATCTTGTGTCAGCAATGACTTGAGAACAAGGAACATGTAACAGAAAAAAATAGCCATAATCATAGACATTCGGTTGGCATGTCTTAACACCTAAAATATGGTGTTAACCTAGTTGTATACTACCTGCAATTTTATTTAATTTCTAGTGAAAAGGTGTGAAGGTAAGGGTAAAGGTATGAGGCTTGAATCAGGGTCTTAGCATGCGGGTTTTTACCTACATGTGCTCGGCTGCCCATGTCGCAGTCTATGTAAAACCTGTAACCACGTCCATCGGAGAGATACGGCTCTCTTCCCAATGGTCCTTCTGAGATCAGAGAAAGATTCACTCGTAAATTGTACTGGGTGTTTATAAAGTCTCACTACACTTGGTATCTAGGTCAATTTGAAAAAAAAATGTTTATGACGTCATCACAATATGTGCTCCCACTGTCAATGAAATTTGTTGAATAAGTTTATTGCTACTGGAAATGTGGAAGATGCTCCACGATCTGGTAGGCCTGCTGTGAATGATGAAATATGTTTAGATATCCAAGACAGAATCCTTAAAAGTCCAGACAAGTCATTAAGAAAACTGTCGCAACAAGTGAACTTACCATTGAGCACATATTGTGATGACGTCATAAACATTTTTTTCAAATTGACCTAGATACCAAGTGTAGTGAGACTTTATAAACACCCTATAGAACAGTATCTACACTATCATACGTAAGCGATGTAACTTGACCTATTAAGGCTAATCAGGATGCCGTCTCGTACGGGAGAGTGGCAGAAACATCTGTATGACATCACTCGAGATGCAGGCACCTCCATAGCATCCCACTTGTATTAAATCACTCGAGATGCAGGCACCCCCCCATAGCATCCCACTTGAACTCTCAGGATAAGGCGGATGTCATAGTTACCGGCCTGGTGTCATATTCTTCTGACAGCCGCAGCCGATTCACTTTAAAGAATCGTCTGATCGCACATAAGAGGTGCCTTACCCCACGGGGCATTAATGTATCCTTTTTTGCGGGGGACCCTCTCTCTTCCCCCTTTGTTTTCCTTCTTTCACTCTTTTCTCCCCTACGTTCCCCCTGTCTCTCCTATCCCTTTCTTCCTCCCCTGCTCTAATTCTGGCCCCTACCACCTGACGTGATCCCCTCAGGCGCATTTTCTGCGTCTGTATATCACGCCTCTTTTATCGGTAGGGTTTCTGTGGAATGTCTGGTTGGTTTGTTGGCTTTCACACTCCTCATATATCTCTAGTTACTACATGTTCCCTATTACAACTTTCTTATTGCTGGGGTTTCTGGGGAATGTCTGGTTGATCTGTTGGATTTCACACTCCTCCTGTATCTCTAGTCAATACATGTTGCACGCTTGACTGCTTCACAACTATTTCCACTACTTGGTATCTCGTCTGACCCCCGGTCCAATCACTTTACTGATTGCCTAGCATGCATTTCCACTTGCAGCTGACAAGTCATTTTCTTTTTGAGCGGGCGAATTTTGCCTATAAGTTAAAAATCATTGTTTATATAAATTTTAGCTTTCATATTTCCACATACTATCTATCCTCCAACGTGTAGCACATCTCTCTCTCGCTCTCTCTCTCTCTCTCTCTCGCTCTCTCTCTCATCTCTCTCATCTCTCTCATTTCATATCTTATCCTTTTGTTTACTTCTCCTTGAATTACCTGTCCCGATCGTAGTAGAATTTATCGGTTTTATCGCGTGTTGTTTTTCTCGTTTTCTTGGTCGCGTGTAGACCGAGACGTCAGTATTTTGTTGTGTTTCTTTTGTGTTAAGCTGTCACCATACCTTGTAGAAGTATAAGTTACATCCTACCCCTAGCTCTTTGCTACCAACTTTACTGTAGCACTGCAATTATTTGACTGTCCCCCGACTATCAAAAAGTGTTCGGAGACCCTACATATTGTCTCCTCAGGCATCGTAACTCACAAGCGAAGTGCCATTCCTAATATTCCCAGAATATGAGCTCTCGTACCCATTTCGGCCAACGGCTAGGTCGACGGCTGGGCTATCTTTTATTTTCAACTACGAGTACAATTGACACTGATTCCAACGGGAATCGAGCACCGGTTGTCCGAGCAGGGTATTAAGTTGAGTGGTTTTCCTAACTCCCGGGCGGCCTATGTATTCTCTTTGCGAAACCTGTTGTGAGAAAATCCCGAACATGCTGCTCAAACAACGTAGGTTATGCTGGCTTGGTCACTGACATCGTTGAAAAGATGGCCGCATACAAAAAGATATACTTTATGGACAACTAAAATATGGCAAAAGAAAAAATGGGATTCGCCCATGACTTCGATTTATTGACGTGTGTAAACATGACATGAAGACTCTGAACATAAACCCTGCAGCCGGGGAAGAAATAGCTACAAACCACAATCTTTGGAGACACACTAAAGCACCAATTCAGACAAGAAGCAGACAGATTCATAGAAAAAGAGAATACACGGCAAAAGACAAGAGAAAATAACATTTCCCAGAGGCGCTACAGAATCTATAATTAAATTCTAACTGACGAAGCAAATGCTACTGCTATAGGGAGATGATCCTACACTCGTAATGGATATACCAACAACATTCATTGAAAACCATAATATAAATACTTCAGTTATGCTGATGGTTCGGTAGTATACTACCAGGATAAAAGTGAATTATACAAAATGGCTGAAATTTTAGTGATAAAAAACAAAATGAAGGCATGACAAAACACAAATGAAACATTGACTTTCTGGATGCTTAAATACTCACCCTATATTGTATATATGTATTATTATAACATATAATTATTGTGTTATAATAATAATATATTATTAGAATATATATTATAATAAACAGCTCGAAACTAACACTGAAGACCAAACCCTTAATATATCAAACTTGTGTGCTTAGCACACTATTATGTGGATCTGAAACCCGGACAACATACTCAAACCAGGAAAAAAGACTAAATGTCTTCCAGATGCGATGTCTCCGCAGAATAATGCACATTAAATGGCAGGACAAAATAACCAACTTAACTGTCCTGCAACGTGCTAAGACCCCAACAATCATGTCGATGCTCAGAAGCCGAAGACTAAGATGGTTTGGGGCACGTCCAGCGAATGGAATAAAAACTCATCTCCAGGCAAATACTATATGGTGAACGATATGGAAAAAGACAAATCGACAGACCTAAACTACGATATAGAGATATCTGTAAATCATCTCTGAATGACTTCTCCGTCTGTGAAAATGACTGGGAACATCTGGCATGAGATTGCATATCATGGAGAGCATGTATAAGGAATGGTATAACATCATTTGAGACTGTGCTAAGACAACACTTAGAAGAAAAAAGACGTATATATATGGATGGAAAACCCCGTGGACCAGTGGACCTGACTTGTTCATTCTGTGACCGTGTGTGTTTGTCAAACATTGGTAGATTTAGCCACGAGAGAAGCTGTTCGACAAAAATAAAACCTCAACAACAAAAAATACACAATAGCCTCCACTAGACCGTTTGACAAGACAAAAAGGGTCATATAAATGTACATATATAATAATATATAAAGGTAACAAGACTTTCTGGACACCCTGTACAAAATTCAAATTCTTATCTTCAAAATTATAATAACAATTTTTTTTTCGTTTCACTCTTCCTTCACAAATGTGAGTGAATATTCTGGAAGTGTTAAATGCAACTGGAAGTTGTGCTGCCACCCACCTGAAGCTAAAATTGCCAACTAGCCAGCACTAGTTCCTACGCTCACAATCCACTTGGATTATAAAAGAACACTTCTGAAATCGCTTAAGAAATATTCCAAATATCATAGCCTGCTCACAAAAACAAGGGTATTAAATAAGAAAAGTAAAAAACAAAAACAAAACAAAAAAACGTGATAGCTTTAAAGTGAAAGAAAGTTATCCTAAAGGTCGCTAGACTGTTGAAGAGGTGGATCGTGGCAGGTTGGGCGGTTCAATACCGCCTATCGTAGAAGCTAATAACTCTTGGCCAATAATGATCAAAAGGTATGAAGAACTCTTTTCTTGTCAGCGGAGGTTAATCTCACGTCTATTTGTGGACGCGTAAAGTTGTCGCGTCACTTTCTGAAAGTTCATACCACGTCTTCAATTGTCATGAAGCTTCCTCTTTTCCTGTGATACTCAGAAATATTCTTGTGAAAATGCTTGTCCTGTATTATTTAAGACTCAGTCTTAATAGCAAAATTACAGTAGTAATGTTAACAACTAAGAAAAAGACAGCACCTCAGTGCAAAATAAAGATAAGTGGAACAATATTAAAACAGGTAAATGAATTTAAATATTTGGGAACTTTGTTAACCTCAGACGCAACATGTACAACAGAGGTGAGATGCAGAATGGCTCAGGCAAAAGTATCTTTAAAAAATGAGAAAGATACTATGCAATCCATTTTTGACAATAAAAACAAGAAAAAGAGTTCTTATATGTTATGTAGAGTCAGTCTTAACATATGGATGTGAATCATGGACAATAGTACAACAGACAATAAAATCACTGGAGTCTGTAGAAATGTGATTTACAGAAGAATGTTGAGAATACCATGGACAGCTAAGAAGAGTAATGAAACGTTGTGAAAGAGGCCAAAGCAAAAAGAAAGCTAATTTCCAATATTAGGAAGAAACAATCATCATTTTTTGGTCATGTAATGAGAAGAGAACAACTGGAATATATTGTAACAACTGGGAAAATTGAGGGACGAAGAGATAGACTAAAGAAAAGAGAAAAATACTAGACAGCTTAAGAGAATGGCTTCGCGGAAGGTCAACAACAGAAATGATAAATAACTGTCGAGATCGAAAGTTGTGGAGAGACATGTCACCTACGCCAGCGGGCCCGGTACTTGATGATGATGATTTCCTGTATTATTTTATGACGCATCTTATTTAATATGCTTTTGTTCCTCGTTTCTTTCTTTCTCAGATTTCAAAATCATACATTGTTTTCTTCAAACTATACCATCATCAGGTGCCTTATCTATGTGTTGGTTCGGTCTATCCTAGTCTATGTATTTTTTTTTATTATGCATGTAATGCGACCACTTATCACGAACTGGCCACTTCAACTTTCGAACCCACCGTTTGTCGCTGGAAGAAAAATGGTCTCCTACACCAGCAGACATGGCACTTGATGATGGTAATTGGAAGACTGAATGAGCAGAGAGAAAAGAGGCAACGAAGTTTTGAAACAGCTGACAATGAAGAGAGAAATGTTTAACACATTTCGAACAAAAGCACACGAAATGAAATTAACACACACACTATATATATATATATATATATATATATATATATATATATATATATATATATAGAGAGAGAGAGAGAGAGAGACAGAGAGAGACAGAGAGAGAACGACCTGCTGAAACCTGTCTTGGAGGAAAACGTACAAAGTAAACAAGGAAGAGTAGGCAAAGTCTAAGTGGATTATCAACATTAAGAGCCTAACAGGAGACCAAAGATTAAATATCACTCCATAGTAGTCAAACTTCAATGTTGAGAGCCCATGATATCATGAGCTCTGTTTTCTTCTTCTTTTCTTCCTCATTTGCCTTTCAGCGTCGAGAGGAGATATAATTTGCGGTCTTTTGCTCTTTTGCTGATATCTCCTGCTATTATATTTCTTAGTGTATCTAATATTCCATCAATCCATCTTTTTCGTGGTCGACCCTTGGTTCTTGTGTTCTCGCAGCGTTTATTGGAAGCTCGCTGTCTTGTGTTTTTATCTTTCTGTCTTATCACATGGTCAAATCAATTTATCTGTTATTTATTTTTGTACTCTATGGTGGGAATTATATCTAGCTTTTTTCCCTAGTGCTTCATTTCTGATCTTATCTCTCAGGCTGTTTCCTGTCATTCGTCTAACACATTTCATCTCGGTCGTGATTATTTTTCTTATTGTTCTTGCATCTAGGGTCCTGGTTTGGCTTTAATGAGTTCTGTAAGGTTAAAGATATGTCACACTAAAATAGCTCTGTGAGACTAACAAGGTACTGTGAGACCACTGTAGTTCTGTGAGGTTAAAAATATGTCACACTAAAATAGCTCTGTGAGACTAACAAGGTACTGTGAGACCACTGTAGTTCTGTGAGGTTAAAAATATGTCACATCAAAATAGCTCTGTGAGACTAACAAGGTACTGTGAGACCATCGTAGTTCTGTGAGGTTAAAAATATGTCACACTAAAATAGCTCTGTGAGACTAACAAGGTACTGTGAGACCATTGTAGTTCTGTGAGGTTAAAAATATGTCACACTAAAACAGCTATGTGAGACTAACAAGGTACTGTGAGACCATCGTAGTTCTGTGAGGTTAAAAATATGTCACACTAAAATAGCTCTGTGAGACTAACAAGGTACTGTGAGACCATTGTAGTTCTGTGAGGTTAAAAATATGTCACACTAAAATAGCTATGTGAGACTAACAAGGTACTGTGAGACCATTGTAGTTCTGTGAGGTTAAAAATATGTCACACTAAAATAGCTCTGTGAGACTAACAAGGTACTGTGAGACCACTGTAGTTCTGTGAGGTTAAAAATATGTCACACTAAAATAGCTCTGTGAGACTAACAAGGTACTGTGAGACCACTGTAGTTCTGTGAGGTTAAAATATGTCACACCAAAATAGCTCTGTGAGACTAACAAGGTACTGTGAGACCATCGTAGTTCTGTGAGGTTAAAAATATGTCGCACTAAAATAGCTCTGTGAGACTAACAAGGTACTGTGAGACCATTGTAGTTCTGTGAGGTTAAAAATATGTCACACTAAAACAGCTCTGTGAGACTAACAAGGTACATTGAGACCATTGTAGTTCTGTGAGGTTAAAAATATGTCACACTAAAATAGCTATGTGAGACTAACAAGGTACTGTGAGACCATTGTAGTTCTGTGAGGTTAAAAATATGTCACACTAAAACAGCTCTGTGAGACTAACAAGGTACATTGAGACCATTGTAGTTCTGTGAGGTTAAAAATATGTCACACTAAAATAGCTATGTGAGACTAACAAGGTACTGTGAGACCATTGTAGTTCTGTGAGGTTAAAAATATGTCACACTAAAACAGCTCTGTGAGACTAACAAGGTACATTGAGACCATTGTAGTTCTGTGAGGTTAAAAATATGTCACACTAAAATAGCTATGCAAGACTAACAAGGTATTGTGAGACCATTGTAGTTTTGTGAGGTTAAAAATATGTCACACTAAAATAGCT
The DNA here is from genome assembly GCA_032433765.1 of Megaustenia siamemsis. Taxonomy (NCBI): domain Eukaryota; kingdom Metazoa; phylum Mollusca; class Gastropoda; order Stylommatophora; family Ariophantidae; genus Megaustenia; species Megaustenia siamemsis. The sequence goes on along the minus strand of JAVIAB010000106.1, from coordinate 12,766,098 downwards.
CTGTGAGACTAACAAGGTACTATGAGACCATTATAGTTCTGTGAGGTTAAAAATATGTCACACTAAAACAGCTCTGTGAGACTAACAAGGTACTGTGAAGCTTATGCAGTTTCGTGAACTAGCAATATTTTATGAGACTAAAATGTTTAAACAAAACTGAAATAATCTTCCTAGACGTAGGTAATGATTTGAAGAACTAAATAGCTTTTTTTAGTTTGAATTATTTAGATAAACTTGACATAGTTGTGTGAAACTAAACTATAATTTGTAAAATAATTTGATTACAATAATTACACGATTTTAAAAAATGTCTATTTTTTAAAATGATGTTGGATATTGTAAATTTTCTGTAAGTTAAATGATCATTTAAAATAAAGAATTTTCTGTGAAATTAGATGTGATCATGTCTGTAGATTGCAGATTACACAGTTTATGTTGAGTTTCCAATAATTTTGAGATGTTGTTGAGTTTACAATAGTTTTGAGATATTGTTGAGTTTACAATAGATTTAGATATTGTTGAGTTTACAATGGTTTTTAGATATTGTTGAGTTTACAATAGTTTTTAGATATTGTTGAGTTACAATAGATTTAGATATTGTTGAGTTTACAATAGTTTTTAGATATTGTTGAGTTTACAATAGAATTAGATATTGTTGAGTTTACAATGGTTTTTAGATATTGTTGAGTTTACAATAGTCTTGAGATATTGTTGAATTTAGAATAGTCTTGAGATATTGTTGAGTTTACAATAGTCTTGAGATATTGTTGAGTTTACAATAGATTTAGATATTGTTGAGTTTACAATAGTTTTTAGATATTGTTGAGTTTACAATAGTCTTGAGATATTGTTGAGTTTACAATAGATTTAGATATTGTTGAGTTTACAATAGATTTAGATATTGTTGAGTTTACAATAGTTTTTAGATATTGTTGAGTTTACAATGGTTTTGAGATATTGTTGAGTTTACAATAATGTTGAGATATTGTTGAGTTTACAATAATGTTGAGATATTGTTGAGTTTACAATAGTTTTGAGATATTGTTGAGTTTACAATAGTTTTGAGATATTGGTGAGTTTACAATAATGTTGAGATATTGTTGAGTTTACAATAATGTTGAGATATTGTTGAGTTTACAATAGTTTTGAGATATTGTTGAGTTTACAATAGTTTTGAGATATTGTTGAGTTTACAATAGTTTTGAGATATTGTTGAGTTTACAATAATGTTGAGATATTGTTGAGTTTACAATAATGTTGAGATATTGTTGAGTTTACAATAGTTTTGAGATATTGTTGAGTTTACAATAGTTTTGAGATATTGTTGAGTTTACAATAGTTTTGAGATATTGTTGAGTTTACAATAGTTTTGAGATATTGTTGAGTTACAATAGTCTTGTGTCATTGTTGAGCGTACAATAGTTTTGAATATTGTTGAGCTTACAATAGTTTTGAATATTGTTGAGCTTACAATAATGTTGAGACATTACATCAAATTACGAAAATGATCAAACATTCTGAAGGAGAAATGTATACATTCAATTAATTTTAATAATTCCGCAAGATTAAAGTGCATTTTTTAGGTTACAAATATGTCTGCCATGTTACAATAACATTGTAATAGTAAAGTGGTTTCTATAAGTTCAAATCACTTTGTGAGATTTAAATATTCTTCATAATGCATTAGTTTTTATTGCAAACTTGAGCGCAAAATCCAAATAATTTCTCCACTGGCTCAATCTTGCCGCCGTTGTTAATAAACAAAAGCAGGATTAACCAGCTTAGTTAAGTGCACAAAATATGTCGCTATAACTCGGCCTACCTCAACAATTTGAAGATCTGTCTTAGAACCGAATTTAAAGGATATTACTTTTATCATTAAGCGCATAAGAATCTGGAGCATGGATTGTCCTAAAGGAAAGTCCGAATAATGCGAGACAGGGATCAAGTGCAATGATCAATATCAGACTACCGGTTCAAAAGCTTTGGCCATTTGTAAAAAGGACCCGGTAGTATTTCTCTTTTTTTTTCTTCTTCGAATTTGATTGGTTAAAGACGGACCAATCAGTACGCGTTTGTGCATCTTGTTGGTAACAATAGATCAATTCCAATTACCGTTGTCCGTAGTCGCAGAGTTTGCCGTGTCTGGCCCACACTGTGTATCTATGATTTTAAAATCGGTGATCAGTTTGGCGTTGGCTCTTTTGCCTTCCTTTGGGAGCTCGATGTTTGGCAATTCTTGTTGTTTTCGGATCAACTACAACCACGTGATATTTAAATCGTTTTTTCTCGTCTGTAGATATTAAAGTGTGAGAGAAGTGTGAGAATTAGGCATCCTTCCAGTATTTGCGTTAACGACTCAAATATGATCAAGACCTCATTTAATCAAATTTCTTCATTTCGGTATCTGCGTCAAAACAGACGGGCTAGCGAGGTGAGAATAGCCATAGGTTCTCCGGTGATGGGGATTGTTGAAGGTTTCATATCAAATGGATAAGATTCATTTTTAAACAAAAACAAAATAAAAACCAGCTTGAAATCAGGATTATCTGTCTTATACTGAAGATAGATCAACATAGCTGTGTGAAATAGTCTGCCTTGTACTGAAGATAGATCAACACCGCTGTGTAAGATTGTCTGACTTTTACTGACCCTGAAGATATAACAACACCGCTGTGTGAGATTGTCTGCCTTGTACTGACCCTGAAGATAGATCAACACCGCTGTGTGAGATTGTCTACCTTGTACTGAAGATAGATCAACACCGATGTGTGAGATTGTCTGCCTTGTACTGACCTTGAATATAGACCAACACCGCTGTTTGAGATTGTCTGACTTGTACTGACCTTGAATATAGACCAACATCGATGTGTGACATTGTCTGCCTTGTACTGACCCTGAAGATAGATCAACACCGATGTGTGAGATTGTCTGCCTTGTACTGAAGATAGATCAACACCGCTGTGTGTGATTGTCTGCCTTGTACTGAAGATAGATCAACACCGATGTGTGAGATTGTCTGCCTTGTACTGAATATAGATCAACACCGATGTGTGAGATTGTCTGCCTTGTACTGAAGATAGACCAACACCGCTGTGTGAGATTGTCTGCCTTGTACTGAATATAGATCAACACCGATGTGTGAGATTGTCTGCCTTGTACTGAAGATAGATCAACACCGATGTGTGAGATTGTCTGCCTTGTACTGAATATAGATCAACACCGATGTGTGAGATTGTCTGCCTTGTACTGAAGATAGACCAACACCGCTGTGTGAGATTGTTTACCTTGTACTGACCTTGAATATAGATCAACACCGATGTGTGAGATTGTCTGCCTTGTACTGAAGATAGATCAACACCGATGTGTGAGATTGTCTGCCTTGTACTGACCTTGAATATAGATCAACACCGATGTGTGAGATTGTCTGCCTTGTACTGAAGATAGATTAACACCGCTGTGTGAGATTGTCTGCCTTGTACTGAAGATAGATCAACACCGCTGTGTGAGATTGTCTGCCTTGTACTGAAGATAGATCAACACCGATGTGTGAGATTGTCTGCCTTGTACTGAATATAGATCAACACCGATGTGTGAGATTGTCTGCCTTGTACTGAAGATAGACCAACACCGCTGTGTGAGATTGTCTGCCTTGTACTGACCTTGAATATAGATTAACACCGCTGTGTGAGATTGTTTACCTTGTACTGACCTTGAATATAGATCAACACCATTGTGTGAGATTGTCTGCCTTGTACTGACCCTGAATATAGACCAACACTGCTGTGAGAGATTGTCTGCCTTGTACTGACCCTGAATATAGACCAACACCGATGTGTGAGATTGTCTGCCTTGTACTGACCTTGAATATAGACCAACACTGCTGTGTGAGATTGTCTACCTTGTGCTGACCTTGAATATAGATTAACACCGCTGTGTGAGATTGTCTGCCTTGTACTGACCTTGAATATAGACCAACACCGATGTGTGAGATTGTCTACCTTGTACTGACCTTGAATATAGACCAACACTGCTGTGTGAGATTGTCTACCTTGTACTGACCTTGAATATAGATTAACACCGCTGTGTGAGATTGTCTGCCTTGTACTGACCTTGAATATAGATTAACACCGCTGTGTGAGATTGTCTGCCTTGTACTGAAGATAGATCAACACCGATGTGTGAGATTGTCTGCCTTGTACTGACCTTGAATATAGATCAACACCGATGTGTGAGATTGTCTGCCTTGTACTGAAGATAGATTAACACCGCTGTGTGAGATTGTCTGCCTTGTACTGAAGATAGATCAACACCGCTGTGTGAGATTGTCTGCCTTGTACTGAAGATAGATCAACACCGATGTGTGAGATTGTCTGCCTTGTACTGAATATAGATCAACACCGATGTGTGAGATTGTCTGCCTTGTACTGAAGATAGACCAACACCGCTGTGTGAGATTGTCTGCCTTGTACTGACCTTGAATATAGATTAACACCGCTGTGTGAGATTGTTTACCTTGTACTGACCTTGAATATAGATCAACACCATTGTGTGAGATTGTCTGCCTTGTACTGACCCTGAATATAGACCAACACTGCTGTGAGAGATTGTCTGCCTTGTACTGACCCTGAATATAGACCAACACCGATGTGTGAGATTGTCTGCCTTGTACTGACCTTGAATATAGACCAACACTGCTGTGTGAGATTGTCTACCTTGTGCTGACCTTGAATATAGATTAACACCGCTGTGTGAGATTGTCTGCCTTGTACTGACCTTGAATATAGACCAACACCGATGTGTGAGATTGTCTACCTTGTACTGACCTTGAATATAGACCAACACTGCTGTGTGAGATTGTCTACCTTGTACTGACCTTGAATATAGATTAACACCGCTGTGTGAGATTGTCTGCCTTGTACTGACCTTGAATATAGATTAACACCGCTGTGTGAGATTGTCTGCCTTGTACTGACCTTGAATATAGATTAACACCGCTGTGTGAGATTGTCTACCTTGTACTGACCTTGAATATAGATTAACACCGCTGTGTGAGATTGTCTGCCTTGTACTGACCTTGATATAGATTAACACGCTGTGTGAGATTGTCTACCTTGTACTGACCTTGAATATAGATTAACACCGCTGTGTGAGATTGTCTACCTTGTACTGACCTTGAATATAGATTAACACCGCTGTGTGAGATTGTCTGCCTTGTACTGACCTTGAATATAGATTAACACCGCTGTGTGAGATTGTCTACCTGTACTGACCTTGAATATAGATTAACACCGCTGTGTGAGATTGTCTGCCTTGTACTGACCTTGAATATAGATTAACACCGCTGCGTGAGATTGTCTACCTTGTACTGACCTTGAATATAGATTAACACCGTTGTGTGAGATTGTCTGCCTTGTACTGACCTTGAATATAGATTAACACCGCTGTGTGAGATTGTCTACCTTGTACTGACCTTGAATATAGATTAACACCGCTGTGTGAGATTGTCTACCTTGTACTGACCTTGAATATAGATTAACACCGCTGTGTGAGATTGTCTACCTTGTACTGACCTTGCATATAGATTAACACCGCTGTGTGAGATTGTCTACCTTGTACTGACCTTGAATATAGATTAACACCGCTGTGTGAGATTGTCTGCCTTGTACTGACCTTGAATATAGATTAACACCGCTGTGTGAGATTGTCTGCTTTGTACTGACCTTGAATATAGACCAACACCGCTGTGTGAGATTGTCTGCTTTGTACTGACCTTGAATATAGACCAACACCGATGTGTGAGATTGTCTGCCTTGTACTGACCTTGAATATATAGAGAGTACAGGTTCGATCCTGCCTCGAATCATATAATGTTCCTAGTTTTCTATTTCTGTTGTTGATTATTTGTAATTTTTTCCGAGTGCTAAAAAACATACCTCTTCCTCTGAAATGATTCGCTGATTATCGCCTCGGAAGTTTCCCTCATTAATAATAATATTCATTTATTATTTATTATCTGTCTCCACACTTTACTCGGCGAGGCAGTTGGGAATAGTCGATTTAGCATATTACCTGGTATGCATTCTTTGATAGGTTATTTACTACTGGAGGGGAGTAGACGGCTTACCTAATGGTGTGTGTACAGTGAGGAATATGTTTGAACACGTTCATTAATTTCTCTCCCAATGGCTGACCATTAAAAAGGTGAACTGACCAAAATAGAAACACTAGAAGACAACAAGGGAGGCCAATAGAAAACAATAGACCCACACACCATCTTCCCTCCACACTGAAAGACAAACACGGAGGAAAAGATGAAGATAAAAGTAAAATACCCGGTCACCCCAGTGTGGTCAGTATTACGTCCGTGCCGCTTTAGTTTCTCAGAAAAAAAGTGAAGATAGACAGCAAATATTTCTTACTTTCGAGCCGTTCGCTCTTGCGCTGCCTGGGTCCGAAAGGGGAGTAAAGAATGATCCCGCTGTTCCTTAGCAGACGTGATTCTAAGAGGCGACTAAGGAGAATGGGACTGGCCATCCTGTACTGTAAAATAATTAGCTGAAAAAAAAACTTCACAAACAGGGACAAGTCAAAGCAATCATGTAGATACAGACCATCAAAGGATGCTTACGCAGAATAAAAGAATGAAAATAATAGGACAAAATCACTAACATAGAATTATGGAAAGTACCAGTCAAATTACTGGTCAAATGACAAGACAAATGAAATTTTTAGGGCATGTTAAAGACACAACAGCCTGCTAAAAGTAATATTGGAAGGAAAAATACAAGGTAAAAGAGGCAGTGGCAGACCAAGACTATAATGGACGAGTAACATCAAAAGATGGACAAGTCAATCTATGTCAGCCTGCACCATCAAAGCAAGAAACAGAGTAGAATGGCGATCCATGGTAGCCAACCTTCGTTGCGGAGAAGGCACGCGATGATGATGATGATGATGATGATGATGATGATGATGATGACCAGTCAAATACCAGCGGATAATGAGATACAGCGAAGACGACGGCGCTGGATAGGACACACACTGCAGAACCCAACTGAGAGTATTACAGAACAGGACCTCTTTGGAATCCCCAAAGGAAAAAGACAAAGTGGAAGACCAAAATACTTTTGGAGAAGACAGATGGAAGCAGAGATGAAGATGGGGAATACACAGAGTGATCTTAAAAGAATGGCAAGAATTTGAACGGCTTGGAAAGTGTTTGTTGAAGACGTATACTCCACAGGGAGCTGAAAGGTAGAAAAAGCCATTCTTTATTTATTATAATTAGGTATTTATGTTCATTTGTCTATCGTTCATTAAAAAAAAAAAAAACCTTCGCGATTAACAGAGTATAATTTTTACATTTTGCTGGATTCATTTTTCCTATATATTAGACAAATAAATAAATAAAGCGCTATCTTGCATGTATTCACTTATCAAGACTTACCCCCACTTGCTTTAATGCCCATTGAAGAAATAACATAACCCTAAAGGCGAGACTAGGAATTCTGGAATGTTCCTTATCGTTTCAAGATATCTCCGCAATGAAAACTGCATTTGTGACTTCATTAAAATACTTACCTTTCAACGCTTTCCGGCTAATGCCAGGTTTAATGTGGGTCACGAATAGAAGCAAGTTTCTGATTGCTTGTTGCTTCGTGATGTAGAAGCTGTGTTTTTAAATTTCTCCTGATACAAGCGAATTCACAGTTGTTTTTATGACACGCCATTCCCCGCACACCCACTTCGTAATTGTGTTTATTCGTGTACTCAAGCCAGGGAATCAAATAAAGATCCGCAATTCATTTCGGGTAAGCCGCTTCAATTTTTTTGCTCATAAAAGGTAGAACTGTATAAAGCCATAGACTCAAACATTAAAACTTAAATACCGCATTTTACATTTAAATTATTGATCATTATTTCGTTACCGACTACTCTTCCTAGTCTTTTATTTCCTTTGGGGCATTACAATAATAAGTCGGTGTCATTTAATCTCCACTGTAGCCAGTTATGTGATACTTTCTCGGTTTGTTTTGTTCTCTTTCATTGTTCAGTACATTGGTATCATTAAATTGTTTTCTTCTTGCATTATCTTCCAGTATTGTGTCTCTCTCTATTTACTGTTATCCATGTTAAGCCACTGGAGTCTGTAGAAATATGGTTTTACAGAAGAATGTTGAGAATACCATGGACAGCTAAGAAGAGTAATGAAATGTTCTGAAAGAGGCCAAAGCAAAAAGAGAGCTAATTTCCAATATTAAGAAGAAACAATACCCATTTTTTGGCCATGTAATGAGAAGAGAACAACTGGAATATATTGTAACAACTGGAAAAATTGAGGGACGAAGAGATAGAGGAAGCAAAGAGAGAAATACTAGACAGCTTAAGAGAATGCTTCTCAGAAGGTCAACAACAGAATGATAAAGAACTGTCGAGATCGAAAGTTGTGGAGAGACATGATCACCTACGCCAGTAGGCCCGGTACTTGATGATGATGATGATGATGAATGTTAAGTCAGTCCTATTATATGGGTGTGAAACATGGAGAACAACAAAATTGACAATCATGAAGATACAGGCTTTCATTAATGGATACTTACGCAGAATAAAAGGATGGAAATAAAAAAGTAAAGTAAAGTACCCCCCGTCACGCCAAGTGGCGTATAGGGAAATATGGTGTTAGTGACCCTATATTTTACAGACCTTCAGCACATGATTTTTGGGGTAATGTGGTCGGTATTACGCCCGTGCTGCTTTTACTTTCCCAGAAAAAATCCGGTACCCATTTAAGGCTGGGTGAACCCGGAGCCGTCGGTTGGGATCGAACCCTACCCCTTGTCCGTAGTAGTCCAGTTCACTAACCACTGAGCTATCGCGGCTCCTACTAATTTTTAGGGAATTAGTAAAACCCAGGTGTCCTCGCCAGGATTACGAACCCCGGCTGTTGCCGTGGTAAGCCAACCGCCTATCGATTGCGCTAACCGACACCCTAAGGATGGAAATGGCAGGACAAAATCACTAACATAGAATTATGGAAATGTACCAGTCAAATACCAGTGGATAGAGAGATACAGCGAAGACGATGGCGCTGGATAGGACACACACTGCAGAAGCCAATAGATAGTATTACACAACAGGCCCTTTTTGGAATCCCCAGGGAAAAGACAAAGAGGAAGACCAAGAATTTCTTGGAGAAGACAGATAGAAGCAGAAATGAAGATGGTGGGGAAGAGATGGAATGATCTTAAAGAATGGGAAGAAACAGAACGGCTTGGAAAGTGTTTGTTGAAGACCTATGCTCCACAGGGAGCTGAAAGGTAGAAGCGAGAGACATAGATTTACTGTTAGGTGTAGGGGTTGGGTGCCCTAAGATGTCGGCCCGGGACAGGAAACTCATGGGTTTGATTCTCATAACAGGGGTGAGAAGTTTCCAAATCTTGTCCGTGGTTTCTTCAAGGTTCGGCCCTCCCATGGTCTCTGGGTTGTGGTTGTGAGATTTTATGTATAGCGTTCTCGAATAACGTGAAAAAAGGAAGCCCCTTGTGCATTATGCGCACGTTAAAGAACACTTGTCAGATGAACATCGACAGGAGTAGGTCAAACATGGTCGCTGCCCGGGCAAAATTAATTTTAAAAATAAAATCTACTCAAAACGTTCAACTCTCGTCGATAAAATGAGAGTGCCTCTAAAGTCGGAGAATATTTGCCTGTATGGTGAGGGACAAACGAGCTCACTGCTGAGGGTGAGACAAGTAAGAAAAAGTGATATTCAAGCAAAATTCATTCCCTCGAGACTTGGCTAGAGAAGTCTAATGCAAATACACAACTGTAAGATGTTCGTTGCCATGACCGCATACCGTAGAGCGTAACTTCTTTACCTTACCATGAATACACAGCATACCGTAACAGCGTAACTTCTTTACCTTACCATGATCGCACCGCATACCGTAACAGCGTAACTTCTTTACCTTACCATGAATACACAGCATACCGTAACAGCGTAACTTCTTTACCTTACCATGATTACACAGCATACCGTAACAGCGTAACTTCTTTACCTTACCATGAATACACCGCATACCGTAACAGCGTAACCTCTTTACCTTACCATGATCGCACCGCATACCGTAGCAGCGTAACTTCTTTACCTTACCATGAATACACCGCATACCGTAGCAGCGTAACGTCTTTACCTTACCATGATTACACCGCATACCGTAACAGCGTAACGTCTTTACCTTACCATGATTACACCGCATACCGTAACAGCGTAACTTCTTTACCTTACCATGATCGCACCGCATACCGTGTAACAGCGTAACGTCTTTACCTTACCATGATTACACTGCATACCGTAACAGCGTAACTTCTTTACCTTACCATGATTACACTGCATACCGTAACAGCGTAACTTCTTACCTTACCATGATTACACTGCATACCGTAACAGCGTAACTTCTTTACCTTACCAATGTTAACATTTCTTCTTGACGACCTATGTTACTGGGAATGACTTCATGAACTGTCTCGTTTGTGATATACCCTCATTATGAGATGCCGGAGACTGGAGAGTAACACTTCATTTTCGCGACTTGTATGTCTCTTGCTAATTCTACATTTTCGACAAATTTCTCCCAAAATATCGGGATATTGATACTGCCAGTGTATGCAGGAATCTAATCTTGCATTTTATGTTGCTTGATTCGTCTTGCCAAATTATTTTCGACTCGTGTTAAATCAGCTGTTGTCTGCTCTTTTCGTGTTTTGATTTCCCTTTTGGAATCATTGTTATTGATCACGGATCCTAGCTGTTTGACTTGCTGCGCGAATCATTTATTTATTGATATGAAAACTGGAGACGTTTACTTACACTTACTTAGGGGGATACTTGAGATCAAACAGCCAGACACCGTTAGAGATGATAAGTGTGGCAGAAAACAAATTAATCCCTTGTGGGAGAAACGAAAATCGAAAGACGGTATAGATGCATGACACACGTTTCGTAAAACGACTTTAAGCATTACCAGATAAGCTTTCACGTGGAACCAACAAGGAATAAGGAGACAGTGATGACGTAGAAACACATTGGGATGAACAATAGACTCATAGATCAAAAAGAGGAATTACGACTAGAGAAAATTAAAATTAACAGCAAAAGACATAGATGATTCAATATCTCTTGTTGATAGAACAAGCGCAATAGAGGGTTAAGAAGGGTAGAGTCGAAGAGGATAAATTAGAATACAACAGAATAGAATGTAATACGATACAACAGTACATAAATGAACAGAATAAAATGCAACAGAAAAGAATAGAATAGAATCATCCTCATCATTTACCATGCCTGCTGGCGTAGATGATCATGTCACTCCACAACTTTCGATTTCGACGGTTATTTATAATTTCTGTTGTTGACCTTCTGTCAAGCCATTCTCTTCAGTCGTCTGTTATCTTTCCTTTTTGCTTCCCTCTATCTCTTCGTCCCTCAATTTTCCCAGTTGTCACAATATATTCCAGTTGTTCCCTTATCTTTACATGGCCAAAGAATAATTATTGTTTCTTCCTAATATAGGAAATTAGCTCCCTTTTTGCTTTGGCCTTTTTCATAACGTTTTCATTATTCTTCTTAGCGGTCCATGGTATTCTCAACATTCTTCTGTAAAACCACATTTCTACAATCTCCAGTGACTTTCTTGTCTGTTGTCATATTGTCCGTGATTCACATCCATATGTTAAAACTAGAATAGAGTACAATAGAATAGTTTAGGTACTGATGTATGAACTTAAGTACCACAAGGATAATCGTTTTCTACTGTGTAAATCGACATATTTTGATCCGTATTGAACCAGATTAATGTCCATTTATATGGGATTTTACTGACGCATCCGAAGTAGTCATACATACGACACAGTGAGGTAACAATAAATGTAAACACAGAAATTGAATTCGTTCAGTCTTCATAAAAATAAATCATAACAAAGGCAGGATCAGAAAACTCCATATATTGTATTATATAATCATATAATTCATAATCTCGTATTTCTTAATCATATAATTCATATCTCGTATTATTTAATCATTAAAAGGCGCAGGAGAAATGAGTCAAGGTCAGGCACCACGAATGCATCTTGTTCGTTCTGCGTTGGATCTGTCTGTTTACTATTCCCAGATTCAGCCACGAGAGAAGCTGTTCAGCAAAGCAACATCCAGTATAAGACACTAATATTTTTTACCAAACTACTGACTTATCATGATTACTTGCTACCAACCGTCTGTCAAGACGCCAAAGGCCATATTATGATACTTCATAATCTCGAATTACTTAATCATATAATCAATAATCTCATATGACTTAATTATATAAACCATAATCTCATATTCTCATATTACTTAATCATATAATTCATAATCTCATATTACTTAATCGTATAAACCATAATTTCGTATTACTTAATCATATCAATTTTGATGTGAAGTGCGATTATTGGAAGTTGTATTTTTATTCGTTGCTCATTTTGTTTAAACACAAAGTGTTATTTTAGTACGGCCATATCTAGAAGTAAGGGCAGCAAACAGAGAGGAAAATCCATAACCATCACATTGTGACGTCTTCAGCTACTCCAGCTATAGGCGGCTGACGTCATTTTACCCACGACTGCCTCTACTCGCTAAGCTAAAAACGTCATAAAATTGGGGTAATTCCTTCCCTAATGACATACACTACACAGGATACATACCAAATGAGTAAAAACATCACTTTCATTGCATTGCCTAAAAGAATGGTGTAGTTGAATGCAGTGGAGCTAAAAGGTAGAAGAGAGAGAGTTGAATGCAGTGATTTTTAGAAAAATAAGCCTAATGAGCCAGGTAACCAAAATTTACTAAAAGTTATACAAGGAAGAATTCAGAATAAAATTAATAATGAATTAGATGAACAGCAATTCGGATTCAGGAAAAACAGTGGACAAAGAAGCCATATTCAGCATGAGGACATTGATTGAAAGTACATAGAAGTAAAAAAAACAATATACGCCTGCTTCATAGACTACACCAAAGCTTTGATAGAATACACCATAATCAACTTATAGACTGCCTAAAACATATAAATCTGGATGACACAGACATACGACTGATATACAATTTGTACTGGGAGCAAACAATAATAAATATAACAAGGAGAACTCTACACCCATTGATATAAAAAGAGGAGTAAGACAAGGATGCATCCTATCACCAACCTTGTTCAATTTATACACTGAGCAAATCTTTAAAAACATCACAGAGATGCTAGGCCTAAACATTAATGGGAAGATAATCAATAACCTTAGATATGCTGATGATACTGTACTACTAGCAGAAATCCTAAAGATCTACAACAATTACTTAATGTAATAAACATGACAAGCTAAAAATATTTATTAGATATGAATATCAAAAGACTAAAACTATGATCATAAACAAAGAAAAATCTCAAGACCTACAATTAAATATCAAAGTGGAAGGAATACATCTAGAGACAGTTCAGAACTATAACTACCTGGGACATACTATAACCAGTGATGGAAAATGTACAACTGAAATAAATAAAAGAATAGGTATGGCAAAAAGTAATTTCAATGCCATGAAAATATACTAATAACAAAACAAATATCAACAGGGCTAAAACTAAGACTAGCAAAATGTTACATCTTCTCAATATTCCTGTATGGTGCAGAAACATGGACATTAGACCAGAAAACAGAACAGAAAATTGAGGCCTTTGAAATGTGGATTTACAGAAGTATAGGTAGAATTGGATGGAAAGAAAAGAAAACAAACGAGGAAGTTTAAAAAACAACTAAAATGAAACGAGAACTGCTAAACACAATTAGAACAAGACAAATGAAATTTTTTGGTCATGTTAAAAGACATAACAGCCTAATAAAAGTAATATTGGAAGGGAAAATACAAGGTAAAAGAGGCAGAAGCAGATCAAGACTAACATGGACGAACAACATCAAAAGATGGACAAGTCAACCTATGATCTGCACCATCAAAGCAAGAGACAGAGTAGAATGGCGCTCCATTGTAGACATCCTTCGATGCGGAGACGGCACTCGATGATGATGAATTCCTTTCCTGTCCTATGTTCCTGTTACTACAGGTGACTACGCACATTAGTTATAACCTTAGTCACTCTGTTATACATATCTGGGTCTGACTGAATGCCTTGACATGTCTGTGGAATTCGGTTATGTCTTCTCAACACTCCTATATGAAGCAGAAGCATGGACATTAGACAAGAAAACAGAACAGTGAATTAAAGCCTTTGAAATGTGGATGTATGGAAGAATAGGTAGAATTGGATAGAAGGAAAAGAAAACAAACGATGAAGTCTTAAAACAACTAAAAATGAAAAGAGAACTACTAAGCACAATTCAAACAAGACAAATGCGATTTTTGGCCATGTTAAAAGATACAACAGCCTACTAAAAGTAATCCTGGAGGGGAAAATACGAGGTAAAAGAGGCAGAGACAGACCAAGACTACATGGACGAGTAACATCAAAAGATGGACAAATCAGTCTATAACAACCTGCACCATCAAAGCAAGAGACAGAGCAGATTGGAGCTCCATGGTAGCCAACCTTCGTTGCGGAGACGGCACTCGATGAATGAATGGCTGTTCATACGATGAAGTTGTGTCTACAGCATATGAAGAAAATGTCCACCACGTGTCTCAAGACATTTGTTTGACTCACCTCTTCATATTTTTGAAAACCTTCTGGATAATGGCCGGTGATATTTGTTGGATCTAGATTACGATTTCTTCTTTCAAGTCATTAACTGTTTTGAGAATTATTTAGATGAACTTTTTATTTTAGCGCACACCACTGATAATAGTCAGTCGGAGTGATGACTTATGAGTCTGAAAATTTCCTTACAAATTGTCAAATTACTTCTTCAGTACATTTGCCACCATTACGGAAGAAATGTTAGAAAAAAAAAACTGTTTTCAATATTTAACACCATTTCCTTTCAGCAATGAAACCATCAAATATAACAACGGCTTGTGTGTTAGGCTGCAGACGGGATTGTGGACACAGAATAGTATGACGTTAACTTCATCAATCGGTGACGTAATTTCAACAATGTTCTTCAGGTCACTGCGCAGGGACCGTAATATTTTTGTAATGAAGATAAATTGTATACTATAGTTTTACTACTGAACGTATTCACTTCCTGATAAGGGAACAGCTGGGATATATTGTGACAACTGGGAAAATTGGGGACGAAGAGACAGAGGGAAGTCAAGAGAAAAGATGCCAAACAGCTTAAGTAAATGTTCTTTATACAATTAAAGAAACTAAGATATTATATTGTAATTATTATTCGTGATAGCTCAGTGGTTAGTGAACTGGACTACAAAGGACAAGGGATAGGGTTCGATCTCAACGGACGGCTCCCGGGTTCACCCAGCCTTAAATGGATACCGGATTTTTTTTTCTGGGAAAGTAAAGCGGCGCGGGCGTAATACCGACCACATTTCCCCGAAAATCATGTGCCGAAGGTCTGTACAATTTATGGTCACTAACACCATATTCCCTATACGCCACTTGGCGTGACGGGGGTACATTACTTCTTTTTACTTTTATTTTTATTATTATTATTATTACAATAAACGGCAATAATTTGATGAAATTATTTTGTATAGCTTAAATTACGTAATCTTTGTGTCGCAAGTTATCGAGTTAAAGATCAACCTAGAAGGTGGAACGGTAGCATACAACCTGTGAGCTGCAGAAATAATTGATGTGACAGATGATTCCAGATTTTTTCAGATTATTCCAGATGATATTGTTTTGTTGTTATTATTAAACATTCCCTTGTCACGACGAAATGCGGTTGAGAGAAGAATTATCTTGCAGCGAGAACGTGACACGATCAACACCAATGGCTATCCGGCAACATAACGAACGAAAGTCTATTTCGTTCTTGTTGCAAAGAAAATTAATAGAAGAATAGGTAGAATTGGATGGAAGAAAAGAAAACAAACGATGAAGTTTTAAACGACTAAAATGGCAAGAGAACTGCTAAAAACAATTAGAACAAGATACATGAAATTTTTGGGGTATGTTAAAAGACACAACAGCCTACTAACAGTAGTATTGGAAGGGAAAATACAAGGTAAAAGAGGCAGAGCAGATCAAGACTAACATGGACGAGTAACATCAAAAGATGGACAAGTCAACCTATGACAATCTGCACCATCAAAGTAAGAGACAGAGTGGAATGGCACTCCATGGTAGCCAACCATCGATGCGGAGTCGGCACTCAATGATAATGATGATGAAGATGATGCAGAGAAAAAGAATCGACTACTGAATGTTCTGTACAAGTAATATTCCAAGGCTGCTTGTGTAAGTACACGAGTAATCTATATATTGTTTTTCCATACATGTAATGCGATTTTGGAGGCATGTTAAAAGACACAGTAGCCAGCTAAAATTAATCATGGAATTAAATATACAATGTAAAAGATGCAGTGACAGACCAAGATTAACATGGACAAGTAATATTAATAGATAGACATATCAGCATATTATAACCCGCACTATCAAAGCAAGAGCCAGAGTGGAGTGGAATGGCGCTCCATGGTAGCCAACATTTTATGTGGAGACGGTACACAATGATGATGATGATGAATGTGACCACTCTTGACTTCGTGTATCGACTCCATCATCCACCCTTGGATATAAGAAGATTGCTTAATAAAAATCTGATAAATGCCAACATAACAAACATTACTTTGGTTAAGTCTTTCCGTCTGTGTGTTTCCCAGCGACGAATTAGCCATTGTGTTTCCCAGAATGTATTGAAAAAAAATAACAAAAACAGTATGGTTAAAGCTTTATGTAATCATCGACGACACAAATTAGAACAACGTTTCGGTTCAATAGGCCTTCAGCAGGAACAAACATAGAACACACACGCACAGATAGTTATTTAAAAAAAAATATATTAATATTTATCTTTTTTTTTGTTAAATACATATCTGTGTGTGTTGTATGTTTGTTCCTGCTGAAGGCCTACTGAACCGAAACGTTGTTCTAATTGATATCGTCCGATTATTTCGTGCAGCTTTAACCATACAGTCTTTTTCTATAATTGTTTCTAATATTTTCCCCATTTCTCCATACTATTAGCACTACTGCAGCTTCCCATTTTTTTTATGTTTATATGCATTTCTTTGCTTTTTATCCTGCTTTCTTGAATGTTAACAGTTAAGATTCATCATCATCAAGTATCGGTCCTGCTGGCGTATGTGATAATGTCTCTACACAACTTTCGATCTCGGCAGCTATTTATCATTTCTGTTGTTGACCTTCTGCCAAGCCATTCTCTAAAGCTGTCTGGTATTTTTTCTCGTTGCTTCCCTCTATCTCTTCGTCCCTCAATTTTCCCAGTTGTTACAATATATTCCAATTGTTCTCTTCTCATTACATGGCCAAAAAATGATGATTGTTTCTTCCTAACATTGGAAATTAGCTCTCTTTTTACTTTGACCTCTTTCAGAACGTTTTCATTACTCTTCTTAGCTGTCCATGGTACTATCAACATTCTTCTGTAAAACCACATTTCTACAAACTCAAGTGATTTCCTGGTCTGTTGTCCTATTGTCCATGATTCACAACCATATATTAAGACTGGCTCTACATAACATTTAAGAACTCTTTTTTTCTTGTTTCTATTGTCAAAAATTAATTGCATAGTATCTTCCTAATTTTTTGGAAAGCTGTTTTTGCCTGAGCCATTCTGCATCTCACCTCTTTTGTACATCTTCCGTCTGAGCTTAACAAAAAAAAAAAAAAAAGTAAAGAACCCCCGTCACTCCAAGTGACGTATAGGGAATATGGTGTTAGTGACCATAAACTTTACAGACCTTCGGCACATGATTTTTGGGTAATGTAGTCGGTAATACGCCCATGCCGCTTTACTTTCCCAGAAAAAAATCCGGTACCCATTTAAGACTGGCTGAACCGGAAGTCGTCGGTTGGGATCGAACCCTTCCTCTTGTCCTTTATAGTCCAGTTCACTGAGCTATCGCGGCTCCCGTGCTTAACAAAGTTACCAAATATTTAATTCATTTACCTGCTTTAATATTGTTCCACTTGTCTTTATTTTGCACTGAGGTGATGTCTTTTTCTTTCTTGTTACCATTACTTCTGTCTTTTTGCTATTAAGGCTGAGTCCTTTATTTTTGCTTTCAGTTAAGATTAAGAAAAACAAAATGTTGCTATTAGCTGACTGTTAAATAAACAAGTCACCTGGGTATGATGTAAGTGCAGGGCACAACATATGCAACCATGTTAGGTACTATTTTTTAAATCTCTTTGCTGCTTTATTGTTTTATGTCTTTATTATGTGTATGTGTAGGGAGCAAGAAGCTTATATGTTGAAATGGAATTGTGCACAGGTCGTCCCAGCAGTTTTGAAATAAAAAAAATAGAAAACCCAAAGAAAGTCTTTAATATTGTCTTTCATTTGTAAATGTTGGCATGTTTGCTCTTAGGGTTGTTGCGTTTTCTTGAATTTGCAACCTACGTAGATGTGTGCAGTATGTGGATCGTACTTTTTATTTTACAGTTTTTTTTTTATTGAGTGTGATTTCTGCAGTGTATGTGTGACGATGTTAGGACTAGTCACATAGAAGGAAGGAAGGAAAAAAGTAAAGAAAACTAAAGAGAAAAAGAATGAAAGAGAAAGAAAGAAAGAAAAAAACGAAAGAAAGAAAAAAAACGAAAGAAAGAAAGAAAGAAAACAAGAAAATAAGATTTCACAACTTATATAATGAGACCTCTCGTTCCTTCGTTCACTTAAAGGAACAACTAATTGTCACATTCGCGCACTCTCCTTTTTCCTCTCTCATTACTCTCTGGTGATCCAAAACAGTTCCTTGCGTCTGGAATTCATCTTTACTTACTCTTTTCTCTATTCAATCCATTACTACTTTAGATCCGGTCTCTTTTATGTTCCTTTTTTTGTGTGTGTTCTTCCCCATTCTCATTATCATATGCTCTTATATTCTTTTCTCTTACATCTTCCAATTTTGTTTTTACGTTCGATCTCATCTCATAAGATGATTATTGGGTTGTTCAGCACCTTATACTAAATACTGTAATTATTGAGCTGTTCGATCCGGCATATCCGATATTATAGCCTAATCGACCATTCATTGATAAAAAAAATTATTCAGAGTGATATTAGTCTCACAAATCAGCCTATGACAATCTGCACCACCAAAGCAAGAGACAGAGTGGTATCTAAGCGATCTATGGTAGCCAATATTCGATGCGACGACGGCACTCAATGAATAAATTAGTCTCTAAAAGCGGCATTGATGTGAATTGTTTTGTTCTATGTCAGGTGTTGTATACTTCTGAAGACAGAATTGATTTTCACTTATTTATTTATTTAGTTAATTTTGTATGCTATTATTTTTATTTTTTATATTATTTACTTAATTGTTTTATGTTTTAATGTAGAAAAAAAGGGGGGGGGGGCCGAAGTTATGATCAGTGGCGTTTCGTGAGTAGCCAGCGTCGGGGCAATGGAAGTATTGCGCCTCTAAAAAGATGTTTCTATTTATAACAATTATTTTCTTTTTCTTCTTTAAATTTTACGCTCCTAATATCTTTGCGCCTCTACCCACTCCCATCAGGCTCACCGAACGTTACGCCACTGGCTATGGGGATAGTTTTTGTTGCACGCCATCTCCTATTTCCCGACATTTTACTATTCGATGCTCTTGTCTCTACCCCTCCCATCAGCTCACCGAACGTTACGCCACTGGCTATGGGATAGTTTTTGTTGCACGCCATCTCCTATTTCCCGACATTTTACTATTCGATGCTCTTGTCTCTACCCACTCCCATCAGGCTCACCGAACGTTACGCCACTGGCTATGGGGATAGTTTTTGTTGCACGCCATCTCCTATTTCCCGGCATTTTACTATTCGATGCTCTTATCTCTATCAACTCCCATCAGGCTCACCGAACATTACGCCACTGGCTATAGGGATAGTTTTTGTTACACGCCATCTCCTATTTCCAGACATTTTACTATTCGAAGCTCTTGTCTCTACCCACTCCCATCAGGCTCACCGAACGTTACGCCACTGGCTATGGGGATAGTTTTTGTTGCACGCCATCTCCTATTTCCCGAATTTTACTATTCGATGCTCTTATCTCTACCAACTCCCATCAGGCTCACCGAACATTACGCCACTGGCTATGGAGATAGTTTTTTGTTACACGCCATCTCCTATTTCCCGACATTTTACTATTCGATGCTCTTGTCTCTACCCACTCCCATCAGCTTACCGAACATTACGCCACTGGCTATGGAGATAGTTTTTGTTACACGCCATCTCCTATTTCCCGACATTTTACAATTCGATGCTCTTATCTCTACCCACTCCCATCAGGCTCACCGAACATTACGCCACTGGCTATGGGGATAGTTTTTGTTACACGCCATCTCCTATTTCCCGACATTTTGCTATTCGATGCTCTTGTCTCTACCCACTCCCATCAGACTCACCGAACATTACGCCACTGACTATGGAGATAGTTTTTGTTACACGCCATCTCCTATTTCCCGACATTTTGCTATTCGATGCTCTTGTCTCTACCCACTCCCATCAGGCTCACCGAACATTACGCCACTGGCCTTGGAGATAGTTTTTGTTACACGCCATCTCCTATTTCCCGACATTTTACAATTCGATGCTCTTATCTCTACCCACTCCCATCAGGCTCACCGAACATTACGCCACTGGCTATGGAGATAGTTTTTGTTACACGCCATCTCCTATTTCCCGACATTTTGCTATTCGATGCTCTTGTCTCTACCCACTCCCATCAGGCTCACCGAACATTACGCCACTGGCTATGGAGATAGTTTTTGTTACACGCCATCTCCTATTTCCCGACATTTTGCTATTCGATGCTCTTGTCTCTGCCAACTCATTATTTTTTCTTTCCGATATTTGTTTATTGATTTATTTCCCGAGCCCAACTATAACAATTAACTTCTTGCGTCCTTCGTTCACAGTATGTGTGCACACATGTTTCATCCTTTCTTATCTTCCAATTACTATTTATCCATTACAATTACCATTTATCCATTACAATTACCATATTTTATAATATGATTACCGTTTCTCTCAAACAAGTGGGATCTGAAACCTGCACAAAACATGCTCAAACCAGGAAAAAGACTAAATGTCTTCCACATGCGATGTCTTCGCAGAATAATGCACATCAAATGGCAGGACAAAATAACCAACTTAACTGTCCTGCAACGTGCTAAGACCCCAACAATCATGTCGATGCTCAGATGTCGAAGACTAAGATGGCTGGGGCATGTCCAGCGAATGGAAGAAAAACGCATTCCCAGGCAAATACTATATGGTGAACTAACACACGGAAACAGACAATCGGCAGATCTAAACTACGATAGAGAGATATCTGTAAATCATCTCGGAATGACTTCTCCATCTGTGAAAATGACTGGTAACATCTGGCAAGTGGACATAACATCGTGGACAGAACGAAAATGAACGTTGGTGCGCAAAATAAATACCCTGTCAGTCTTGTTTAATCACACAAGAACATATCAGCATAGAGCACAAACACCGAGGCATCCGAGATGGTCCGTGGAGCCATTATGAGCGTTAGTTAATATTTTAAAAGCTGGTAGAAATGTTGTTTTTTTCGACATAAGACTTGTTTGTATAAACTTCCCGCACTTACAAAATAGCATTTACGTTTTTTTTATTATTTTCTAAACGTTAGCTTGTATGTTTTTGATTAAACTTTCTGCCGAATCTGTCATATTTTTGTTTTGGTTCTTATTAGATTTGGCCCACTTGAAACAGAAACAGGATGTAGATATTTAACAAAGTACTTCCGTTTCCAGGTTCATTTCCTTGTTCTACCTGTCTTTGATTTTCTATCTTTTCTCTTGTTGGTGCGTAGTTTCCCGGAGAGTTCTTTGAAAATCCATAGATTATCTGTTGGTCCACTTTTGATTGTGATGGCCAAAATGATTGTGGCTCTTGAATTAAAAAAAAAACTAAGCGTTTAACGCATTGCTGCTTTTGACAGTCGCATGACGAGTATTAGTCTTAAAAAGACGTGAAATGGGCGTTAATTACGTCGCGCTTTACAATTTACAGTAAGAATTTTATTTTTAAAGCCTTTGAGCCCGACATATTCGATTTTCTGTACTTCATTATTTGGACACCGAAGGTGCCTTCTTTTCCGTGGTTAAGAATGGTCAACCTGGCAAGTCATTCAGGATGCTCCAAGAAGCCACTTCAATCTTTACCTAACTGTTTCCGGGGAATTGAAGAAGAGAAAGAGAACTGTTTATTCTTTGTGTTATTCTCTCTCATTCATATTCTCTGTTTTATTTTCCTACTCCCATTTCATTTTATTCTTCCCCTGCTTTACACTTTGTCTCTTTCCATCGCCGTGTCTTACTCTCCCGCTATTGTTTTTTTTTCTTCCTATTAACGCTGTCCATCATCTCTTCTTGTTCTCTAAATCTCCACTTCTGTCCTCCTTCTTCCTCCCATTATCCCTCATTTCTCTCTTTCACACACTCTTCCAAAAAGCGATGGTGTAACAATTTTTCCTGTATAATGAGCGATATTTATGTCACTTCAAACCATAGAGAAATCAAGGAATAAAAAGATGCGAAGATCATTTTTCTTTGCAAGAACTAAAATTCACTGTACACATGCACGCACGCACACCCTCCCCCCCCCCCCACACACACACACAAACACGCACACACCAATCTATGATCTTACTTCCGGTTCGTCTTTTTTTCTTCTTCTTCTATCCTTCCTCTATTGCCGTTGGCGTCGAGGGGAGATACAATCTGCGATTCTTTGCTCTTCTGTTGGCCTCTTCTTGTGTTATCCCTCCTAGTGACTCTAGTATTCCCTTTATCCATCTCTTTCTCGGTCTTTCTCTTAATCTGGCGTTTTCGTAGCGTTTGTTTATATCTCTTTCAGTCATACATCCGGTTATGAGGCATAAATCTGGTTTAAGTAAAATAAATTGGAAGGAAGTAACGTACACAGCGTGTAATTAGCAAACAAATCCATTTGTGCTCTAGTAGACTCATTGTATATGCGAAAAAGTAGCAGTGTTAAATACATTAAAGAGGTGTCAATCGCGGTGCCACATGACTTAAAGCTGCAATCGTTACTCGCGAAATGGCATTCGCATCATTTCTTGAAATGTCTATACCTTCATGGTACATTTCTGTCTGGTGCTCCCACTATGCACCGTAATGTAAAGATTTCCTCCCCTGCCTTGCTTGGCATATGGGGAATAATGTGTTTGTGACCATATTTGTTTCTTACCACATTTTTAGGTGATGTGGTCGATATCACGCCAAGCCGCCTTTAATTCCCATTTTAAAAAATCATTATCATCATTGAGTGCCGTCTCCGAAGCGAAGGTTGGCTACCATGGAGCGCCATTCTGCTCTGTCTCTTGCTTTGACGGTGCAGATTGGCATAGGTTGACTTGTCCATCTTTTAATATTACTCGTCCATGTTAGTCTTGGTCTGCCTCTTTTACCTTGTATTTTCCCTTCCAATATTACTTTTATTAGGTTGTTGTGTCTTTTAACATGCCCTAAAAATTTCATTTGTCTTTTCTGAATTGTATTTAGTAGTTCTCTTTTTATTTTTAGTTGTTTTAAAACTTCATCGCTTGTTTTCTTTTCTTTCCATCCAATTCTACCTATAAAAAAAATATATGATCCCCATATTTAGAGGCTTGGTGAACCCCGGAACCTTTCTTATCGGTCCGAAAAATATCCGCCACTTCAGAATATTGAACGCGAACCCTTCTGATCAGGAAGTGAGCACGTCAACCACTCAGCCACCTAGGCTACTCGGTATTTCTGTGTACTATACTGGGAGGGTAACTTAAATAATATCCCATATAACATATACCATGTGCGCAAGCACTCAAAGTATTATGCTAAAGCACACGGAGCTGTGTGGGGAAACCTGGTGTACAAAGCTCTTTATTTATTACCGTTTCACCAACTCAGTGAGTCAGAAACACATTCTTTAAGCCAATGAGATCTACTGAAGAGCTCAAGGCAGGCTTGAGAAACACCTTCATGTTATATTCGCCATCACCTAATCACCAACCTACAACAATGTAGAGTAAAAAAAAACCAGGGAAGAATCCAACCAGGCATTGCTAGGAGTATGAGGAATATTGTATTTACGATAGTTTTTAACGACTAAAGGCACATCTTGGGGTGATACGTTCGGTATTGCGTCAGGTCGCCTTTACGTCCCAAAAAGATTACTCGACAGGTGTGAGATCCAGACATAACAGGCATACTCGACAGGTGTGAGATCCAGACATAACAGGCGTACTCGACAGGTGTGAGATCCAGACATAACAGGCATACTCGACAGGTGTGAGATCCAGACATAACAGGAATACTCGACAGGTGTGAGATCCAGACATAACAGGCATACTCGACAGGCGTGAGATCCAGACATAACAGGCATACTCCACAGGCGTGAGATTCTGACATAATAGGCGTACTCGACAGGTGTGAGATCCTGACATAACAGGCGTACTCGACAGGTGTGAGATCCAGACAAAACAGGCATACTCGACAGGTGTGAGATCCAGACATAACAGGCATACTCGACAGGTGTGAGATCCAGACATAACAGGCGTACTCGACAGGTGTGAGATCCAGACATAACAGGCATACTCGACAGGTGTGAGATCCAGACATAACAGGCGTACTCGACAGGTGTGAGATCCAGACATAACAGGCATACTCGACAGGTGTGAGATCCAGACATAACAGGCATACTCGACAGGTGTGAGATCCAGACATAACAGGCATACTCGACAGGTGTGAGATCCAGACATAACAGGCGTACTCGACAGGTGTGAGATCCAGACATAACAGGCGTACTCGACAGGTGTGAGATCCTGACATAACAGGCGTACTCGACAGGTGTGAGATCCAGACATAACAGGCATACTCGACAGGTGTGAGATCCAAACATAACAGGCATACTCGACAGGTGTGAGATCCAAACATAACAGGCATACTCGACAGGTGTGAGATCCAGACATAACAGGCGTACTCGACAGGTGTGAGAACCAGACATACAGGCATACTCGACAGGTGTGAGATCCAGACATAACAGGCATACTCGACAGGTGTGAGATCCAGACATAACAGGCATACTCGACAGGTGTGAGATCCAGACCTAACAAGATTACTCGACAGGAGTGAGATCCAGTCTTAACAAGATTACTCGACATGTGTGAGGTCCAGCATAACAGGCGTACTCGACAGGTGTGAGATCCAGACGTAACAAGCTTACTTGACAGGTGTGAGATCCAGACGTAACAAGCTTACTCGACAGGTGTGAGATCCAGACGTAACAAGCTTACTCGACAGGTGTGAGATCCTGACATAACAGGCGTACTCGACAGGTGTGAGATCCAGACATAACAGGCATACTCGACAGGTGTGAGATCCAAACATAACAGGCATACTCGACAGGTGTGAGATCCAGACATAACAGGCATACTCGACAGGTGTGAGATCCAGACATAACAGGCGTACTCGACAGGTGTGAGATCCAGACATACAGGCATACTCGACAGGTGTGAGATCCAGACATAACAGGCATACTCGACAGGTGTGAGATCCAGACATAACAGGCATACTCGACAGGTGTGAGATCCAGACCTAACAAGATTACTCGACAGGAGTGAGATCCAGTCTTAACAAGATTACTCGACATGTGTGAGATCCAGCATAACAGGCGTACTCGACAGGTGTGAGATCCAGACGTAACAAGCTTACTTGACAGGTGTGAGATCCAGACGTAACAAGCTTACTCGACAGGTGTGAGATCCAGACGTAACAAGCTTACTCGACAGGTGTGAGATCCAGACGTAACAAGCTTACTCGACAGGTGTGAGATCCAGACGTAACAAGCTTACTCGACAGGTGTGAGATCCAGACGTAACAAGCTTACTCGACAGGTGTGAGATACAAACATAACAGCTTTATTCGGCATGTTTTGATATATACAACGTACTTCATAAGTATGGGAGTCGCGATAGCTGAGTGGTTAGTGAAGTGGACTACAAAGGGCAAGAGGTAGGGTTCAATATCAACCGACGGCTTCCGGTTCACCCAGCCTTGAATGGGTACCTGATTTTTTTTTTCTGGGAAAGTAAAGCGGCACGTGCGTAATACCGACCACATTACCCCAAAAATCATGTGCCGATGGTCTGTAACATGTATGGTCACTAACACCATATTCCCTATACGCCACTTGGCCTGACAGGGGTACTTTACTTTACTTTTTTGGTTCATAAATATGAGGTACATGACACTAAATACTCGTGTTTTCTTCATGGCTGACTAGTCTCTGAGTACAGCTCCAAATACTTACATTCTCTCCCATTTGGCAATACAAGGTAAAAGAGGCATAGGCCGACCAAGAATAACATGGACGAATAACATCAAAAGATGGACAAGTCAGCCTATGACAACCTGCCCCATCAAAGCAAGAGACAGAGCGGAATGGCGCTCCATTGTAGCCAACCTTCGATGTGGTGACGGCACTCAGTGATAATGATGATGATGACTTACACAATTTTATGTGTTCCTTCTTTATCTACACTAAGGCCGGAATTATTCCTAGCTTTCTTCTTAATTCTTCATCTCTGATCTTATATTTCACCCCGTTTCCTATTATTCATCTACCACATTTCATCCCGGTGTTGTTGCTTATACTTCAAATTAACACTTCTATGACAGGCTGCAATTCTTTACTTTAATCCTCTCTAAATTTCAATAAAATTGTGATCAAACCGTCAGTAGTATACCAGGAAGGATCTGGTTATTATTTAGGCGCAAATTAACAAAGCTATATAGTAGGCGCATTTCGCGCGAAATGTACACGAGAATCAAGGGGAGTTAATCGGTCGTGCGACGGCGTGACCCCTCATGTGGCGGGCGCGTGGTGACCTCGCGGCGGGCGCCGGATCGTGAGGTCGTCGTGTTGACCTCGGGGCGGATCGCATGTCGACGGGTGACCCCTTCAGATTAGCTCGAGTGGTTCGGACAGCGTGCTATCGGCTCGGGGATTATCTCGATTCGGTGGGACGCTATCGCGCCAGGTAGCCGTTAGAAAATATTTATAGCTATGTAGTTGGGTGTCTGCTTAACGTTGTACCATAAATGAAGCATAAGGGTGAAACAGTTAGAGATTACTGGTTAGTCTAAGCTGATAGTGTAAATATGTTCCTCGGTGTTAGTGGTTCGCTATCTCTCTCTCTCTACTATTCCAGCCTAGATTTCCCTCCATTGAAACACTTACTCATTCTCTCCATTTATCCCGATCATCGCACCTTCCTTCTCTCTCTCTCTCTCTCTCTCTCTCTCTCTCTTTCTCCCCTATCCTCTCTTAGACTTCTAACCGATCAGTCCACCCTCCACCTCTCCCTTTAGTACCCCCGCCCTCCCTCATATTTTTAGCGTCCCTCCTATTGTAACACTTGATTTATCTCACCATGTATACCTAGCATATCGCCTTCTTTCTCATAGGCTTCTCTCTCTCTTCTAACCCCTACTAGACTTCTCTCCTACCATTCCACCTTTCTTCCTCTCTCTCTCTCTCTCTCTCTCTCTCTCTCTCTCTTTACCTCGCCTAGCGTTCCGCATTCATTCGTATTTTTTACCTTACCGCCAGTGTAACACATTAATAACATTGAATTGTCATTACAAAAAGACTTGAAATATCTACTTTTTAAAGAACCAATAAGATAAACATGAAAAACGAAGGAATAATACACTCGACAAGGCTTAACAGACGTACTTTATACACATCACCATTAATACAACTGAAATTCCTTTAATTATAACCTATCACATCGTTATGAGCTAAGAGAAAAACAGAAAAAAATTCAACTTACACCGTAAAATATTCCACTACAACACAGACCGCTAGACCGAACAGTACTATGAAAATAAACGTCCGTGAATCAAGCGCGCTTATAACACGAAGTCTCACATCCGACTAGTTTAAATATAATCTGGTAAATAAAATTTGGACGATACTATTCCACCCTCGACTAATATCTAGGTTAACCAATCAGAGAAGAAGATTTCTATCGGACACCCATCAACGAAATGACTGACCTCTGGATTAACTAATCGGAGAAGAGGATTACTGTTATCGTGATAACTGACCTCATTTTCAACTTGAAGTGCTGTCGAGTCTGATGGATGGGTTACTTTAAATCGATTCGGCCCCTGATACAATCCACCTAGCGGGTCAATGGTGGGGGGAAATAATACAAGTGGCGGGTTACTTGAACGCGTTTTGACCCCTGCTGCAATACCAGGAGTTCCATGACAGTTATAAATAGTTAGATACAACAAGCAGGAAGTTATATTAAGGACAGAAATCTAGCAGGCAATGGCAGAAACCTAAGAAGCAAGGACAGAAAACTAGGGGGGTCGTGGTTCGTGGTTCGGTAAGTCTGTGGTTAGTTAAGTCCGTGGTTCGTGGGGTTGTGGTTCGTGGTTCGTTAGCTGATGGTTCGTTAAGTCCGTGGTTCGTGGGGTTGTGGTTCGTGGTTCGTTAGTTGATGGTTCGTTAAGTCCATGGTTCGTAGGGGTTGTGGTTCGCGGTTCGTGAGTTGATGGTTCGTTAAGTTCGTGGTTTGTTAAGTTCGTTGTTCGTGAGTTTGTGGTTCGTTAGTTGATGGTTCGTTAAGTCCGTGGTTCGTGGGGTTGTGGTTCGTGGTTCGTTAGTTGATGGTTCATTAATTCCATGGTTCGTAGGGGTTGTGGTTCGCGGTTCGTGAGTTGAGGGTTCGTTAAGTCCGTGGTTCGTGGGGTTGTGGTTCGTGGTTCGTGAGTTGAGGGTTCGTTAAGTCCGGGGTTCGTGGGGTTGTGGTTCGTGGTTCGTTAGTTGATGGTTCGTTAAGTCCATGGTTCGTGGGGTTGTGGTTCGCGGTTCGTGAGTTGAGGGTTCGGTAAGTCCGTGGTTCGTGGTTTGTTAAGTTCGTTGTTCGTGAGTTTGTGGTTTATTAAGTTTGTAGTTTGTTAAGTGCGTGGTTCGAGAGGTCGTGAGCAAGGGCAGAAACCTAAGAGGCAAGGGCAGAAACCTAGGAGGCAAGGTCAGAAACCTAGGAGGCAAGGGCAGAAACCTAGGAGGCAAGGGCAGAAACCCAAGAGGCAAAGACAGAAACCTAGGAGGCAAGGGCAGAAACCTTGGAGGCAAGGGCAGAAACCTAGGAAGCAAAGGCTGAAAAACACTCGTACTGACTAAGGCTTCCAAGGTGTATTTGATTGTCGCCCTATTTTTGTCTGTATAACCTAATATATCACTTTCATTTAATCTATCGATAAACGTTTCAAAGTCATTTCTGTTGTTCACTAACAAGGGTTTGTCTAATCCTGTCGCGTTATTTGTGCTTGTGTGTGAAAGTAACGCAGCCAAATAGAACTGACCTCTGCGGCAATACCGGATGTGTTACTAAAAAGATTTTGACGTATGATGGCAATTTTATGAGTTTACCCCTGATCATTTTTTAGGGATACGCCCATGAAAGCGGTAAAAATCGTAAATTTTCACTCTAGGCATACCCCAAACTCTATTTTAGACATCCCCATTGCAAAAATTTACATTAAAAACCACTTTTAGGATTTTACCCCCTTATCATTTTTTTAGGGTTACGCCCATGGAATCGATAAAAAGCGTTAATTTAGCACGCAGGCTTACCTAAAACTTTATTTTAGACATCCCCACACCAAAAATTAACTTAAAAATCACTTTTTAAATTGTTACCCCCTTACCATTTTTTAGGGTTACGCCATGGAATTGATAAAAATCATAAATTTAGCACGTAGGCATACCTAAAACTTTATTTTAGACATCCCCATACCAAAAATTTACTTAAAAATAACTTTTGAAATTGTAACCCCCCTTACCATTTTTTAGGGTTACGCCCATGGAATCGATAAAAATCGTAATTCTAGCACGTAGGCTTACTTAAAACTTTATTTTAGACATCCCCATAGCAAAAATTAACTTAAAAATCACTTTTGAAATTGTAACCCCCCTTACCATTTTGAGGGTTACGCCCCTGAAATCGATAAAAAGCGTAAATTTAGCACGTAGGCTTACTTAAAACTTTATTTTAGACATCCCCACACCAAAAATTAACTTAAAAATAACTTTGAAATTGTAACCCCCCTTACCATTTTGGAGGGTTACGCCCCTGAAATCGATAAAAATTTGAAACATAACCTCTAGGCATACCCCAAACATATTTTTTGACACCCCTACATATCAAATTCCAACAAAAAAAAAACAACAAAAAAATAGTAGTAAGGAAGGGGGTTTAGTGCAAGGATTTGTATCGTGCAGGTAGTTTCGTGCAGGTATCGTGCAGCACAATCTCGTATCGTGCAGCACGATACATCTGCGTAGTATGAACGGCTCAAAAACACCTTCCTAGGGTTACAATTTTAAAAGTGATTTTTAAGTTAATTTTTTTTTATGGGGATGTCTAAAATAAAGTTTTAAGTAAGCCTACGTGCTAAAATTACGATTTTTATCGATTCCATGGGCGTAACCCTAAAAAATGGTAAGGGGGGTTACAATTTCAAAAGTTATTTTTAAGTAAATTTTTGGTATGGGGATGTCTAAAATAAAGTTTTAGGTATGCCTACGTGCTAAATTTACGATTTTTATCAATTCCATGGGCGTAACCCTAAAAATGGTAAGGGGGTAACAATTTAAAAAGTGATTTTTAAGTTAATTTTTGGTGTGGGGATGTCTAAAATAAAGTTTTAGGTAAGCCTGCGTGCTAAATTAACGCTTTTTATCGATTCCATGGGCGTAACCCTAAAAAAATGATAAGGGGGTAAAATCCTAAAAGTGGTTTTTAATGTAAATTTTTGCAATGGGGATGTCTAAAATAGAGTTTGGGGTATGCATATAGAGTGAAAATTTACGATTTTTACCGCTTTCATGGGCGTATCCCTAAAAAATGATCAGGGGGTAAACTCATAAAATTGCCATCATACGTCAAAATTTTTTAGTAACGCATCCGGTATTGCCGCAGAGGTCAGTTCTATTTGGCTGCGTTACTTTCACACACAAGCTCAAATAACGCGACAGGATTAGACAAACCCTTGTTAGTTAACAACAGAAATGACTTTGAAACGTTTATCGATAGATTAAATGAAAGTGATATATTTGGTTATACAGACAAAAATAGGGCGACAATAAAATACACCTTGGAAGCCTTAGTCAGTACGAGTGTTTTTCAGCCCTTGCCTCCTAGGTTTCTGCCCTTGCCTCCTAGGTTTCTGTCTTTGCCTCTTGGGTTTCTGCCCTTGCCTCCTAGGTTTCTGCCCTTGCTCCTAGGTTTCTGACCTTGCCTCCTAGGTTTCTGCCCTTGCCTCTTAGGTTTCTGCCCTTGCTCACGACCTCTCGAACCACGCACTTAACAAACTAAAAACTTAATAAACCACAAACTCACGAACAACGAACTTAACAAACCACGAACCACGGACTTACCGAACCCTCAACTCACGAACCGCGAACCACAACCCCACGAACCATGGACTTAACGAACCATCAACTAACGAACCACGAACCACAACCCCACGAACCCGGACTTAACGAACCCTCAACTCACGAACCACGAACCACAACCCCACGAACCACGGACTTAACGAACCCTCAACTCACGAACCGCGAACCACAACCCTACTAACCATGGACTTAACGAACCATCAACTAACGAACCACGAACCACAACCCCACGAACCACGGACTTAACGAACCATCAACTAACGAACCACAAACTCACGAACAACGAACTTAACAAACCACGAACTTAACGAACCATCAACTCACGAACCGCGAACTACAACCCCTACGAACCATGGACGTAACGAACCATCAACTAACGAACCACGAACCACAACCCCACGAACCATGGACTTAACGAACCATCAACTAACGAACCACGAGCCACAACCCCACGAATCACGGACTTAACGAACCATCAACTAACGAACCACGAACCACAACCCCACGAACCACAGACTTAACGAACCCTCAACTCACGAACCGCGAACCACAACCCCTACGAACCATGGACTTAACGAACCATCAACTAACGAACCACAAACTCACGAACAACGAACTTAACAAACCACGAACTTAACGAACCATCAACTCACGAACCGAGAACCACAACCCCTACGAACCATGGACTTAACGAACCATCAACTAACGAACCACGAACCACAACCCCACGAACCACGGACTTAACGAACCACAGACTTACCGAACCACGAACCACGACCCCTTTAGTTTTCTGTCCTTGCCTCTTAGGTTTCTGCCATTGCCTGCTAGATTTCTGTCCTTAATATAACTTCCTGCTTGTTGTATCTAACTAATTATAACTGTCATGGAACTCCTGGTATTGCAGCAGGGGTCAAAACGCGTTCAAGTTTTCCGCCACTTGTATTATTTCCCCCACCATTGACCCGCTAGGTGGATTGTATCAGGGGCCGAATCGATTTAAAGTAACCCATCCATCAGACTCGACAGCACTTCAAGTTGAAAATGAGGTCAGTTATCACGATAACAGTAATCCTCTTCTCCGATTAGTTAATCCAGAGGTCAGTCATTTCGTTGATGGGTGTCCGATAGAAATCTTCTTCTCTGATTGGTTAACCTAGATATTAGTCGAGGGTGGAATAGTATCGTCCAAATTTTATTTACCAGATTATATTTAAACTAGTCGGATGTGAGACTTCGTGTTATAAGCGCGCTTGATTCACGGACGTTTATTTTCATAGTACTGTTCGGTCTAGCGGTCTGTGTTGTAGTGGAATATTTTACGGTGTAAGTTGAATTTTTTTTCTGTTTTTCTCTTAGCTCATAACGATGTGATAGGTTATAATTAAAGGAATTTCAGTTGTATTAATGGTGATGTGTATAAAGTACGTCTGTTAAGCCTTGTCGAGTGTATTATTCCTTCGTTTTTCATATGTTTATCTTATTGGTTCTTTAAAAAGTAGATATTTCAAGTCTTTTTGTAATGACAATTCAATGTTATTAATGTGTTACACTGGCGGTAAGGTAAAAAATACGAATGAATGCGGAACGCTAGGCGAGGTAAAGAGAGAGAGAGAGAGAGAGAGAGAGAGTGAGAGGAAGAAAGGTGGAATGGTAGGAGAGAAGTCTAGTAGGGGTTAGAAGAGAGAGAGAAGCCTATGAGAAAGAAGGCGATATGCTAGGTATACATGGTGAGATAAATCAAGTGTTACAATAGGAGGGACGCTAAAAATATGAGGGAGGGCGGGGGAGCTAAAGGGAGAGGTGGAGGGTGGACTGATCGGTTAGAAGTCTAAGAGAGGATAGGGGAGAAAGAGAGAGAGAGAGAGAGAGAGAGAGAGAGAAGGAAGGTGCGATGATCGGGATAAATGGAGAGAATGAGTAAGTGTTTCAATGGAGGGAAATCTAGGCTGGAATAGTAGAGAGAGAGAGATAGCGAACCACTAACACCGAGGAACATATTTACACTACCAGCTTAGACTAACCAGTAATCTCTAACTGTTTCACCCTTATGCTTCATTTATGGTACAACGTTAAGCAGACACCCAACTACATAGCTATAAATATTTTCTAACGGCTACCTGGCGCGATAGCGTCCCACCGAATCGAGATAATCCCCGAGCCGATAGCACGCTGTCCGAACCACTCGAGCTAATCTGAAGGGGTCACCCGTCGACATGCGATCCGCCCCGAGGTCAACACGACGACCTCACGATCCGGCGCCCGCCGCGAGGTCACCACGCGCCCGCCACATGAGGGGTCACGCCGTCGCACGACCGATTAACTCCCTTGATTCTCGTGTACATTTCGCGCGAAATGCGCCTACTATATAGCTTTGTTAATTTGCGCCTAAATAATAACCAGATCCTTCCTGGTATACTACTACCGTCTCCCTGAACTTTGAACTTAACAACTTTGAAAGTGGTAGCTGAAGAACAGATAAGATTAATAATTTGATCTGCAAAAACAGAATGACGGAAGTTGTAATAATACAAGCGGCTAACTCTGTATTTACGGATTTGAAAAATAAATTTAGCAGTAAAGATTTCAGAAACACAATTTTTCATGACTTTAAATATCAAGCTACACTTTTTATATTTATCTAACACTTAATTAATTATATTTATTAGTAAGGTGGGCACATCATGAGAAGAGGAAAGTTGGAATACTTGGTTACAACTGGCAAAATAGAAGGAAAAAGAGATAGCGGACGACAAAGAGAGAAAATACTGGATAGCTTGGTGTCATGGCATGGAAAACAGCCAACAACAGAACTGATACGATGCACTGTGGATAGAAGATTGTGGAGGGACATGATCACCCACGCCAAACGGTATGGCACATCATGATGATGAATATATTATATATGAATTTTTAGATAATTAAACAGGGAATTAGATTTCACCAATACCAGACACAAAACTTAGATTATTCAAATCAAATGTTCTATCGGTAATTACGTATGCGTGTGAAAGCTGGAAAACAACAAGAGATATAGAAACAAAGTTGAACGCATTCGAAAATAAAAGTCTAAGGAAAATACTTGGTATATC
Organism: Megaustenia siamemsis; assembly: GCA_032433765.1. NCBI lineage: Eukaryota > Metazoa > Mollusca > Gastropoda > Stylommatophora > Ariophantidae > Megaustenia > Megaustenia siamemsis. The sequence continues at coordinate 12,731,315 of JAVIAB010000106.1, read as the reverse complement.
GTGGAACGAATTCAAAACAAACGAGGAAATTAGTGAAATCGCCAATCAATCAATACTATCTTCAGTAATAAAGAAAAGACGATGGTCATATGTTGGACATGTGATGACAAGATATAACAACCGAATAGCAAAGCAAGCCCTCATGTGGGAAACAACAGGTAAGAGGAAAAGAGGAAGACCCAGAGAGACACTGAGAAGAACATTAATGAGAGAGGCAAGAGCAGCAAGAATCGGCTCCCTCAATGAGATAGAGCTGCTTGCACAGAACAGAGACAAATGGCGAGATTTGATAAAATATCTTTAAAAGAATTGAAAACTGCTAGAACAAAAATTCAGACAAGAGAAGGAGTATCTTGGTCTACGCCCAATGGGCTGGCTACGGCTCGAAAGGTCAATAGACAGATAGAATACCAAGATGATACAAGACATAATAAGAATATGGTTCGATAACAATTTACATTAACCAAATTGAGAGTGACGCACTGTGCGGCGCAACGTACGCGACCCAAATTAGCATGCTACATTGTTCGGCGAACCGTACCGAAAGAGTTAATACTTAAAGAGAAGGGTCCATATTGAATGGTTTTGTGGAAATGTTCTCCTGAAACTGCCATAGTGTCACTTAATAGAGGGCGATTTCTTCTTGATCTGACATGCCAGTTTCTTGAGGCTGCTAAAACTGCTTGTCCAAAACGTCAACTGGAAGCAGCTTAAAAATATTCTCTTCCGTTTCTATGTTAGGACGGATTCTGAAGCACTTAGCACATCATGCACTCCATTTCAGACATATTCTTCTAGTTTATTGTAGTCTTCTTTATTTTGTCTTTTCGTGTGAGTGAGTAGATAAATGAGTGAATGGGTGAGTGAGTGATTGAATGAGTGAGTGAGTGATTGAATGAGTAGTGAGTAAGTGAGTGATTGAGTGGATGAGTGAGTGAATGGGTGAGTGAGTGAATGAGTGATTGAGTGAGTGAGTGAGTGAATGAGTGAATGAATGGATGAGTAAGTGAGTGAGTGATTGAGTGAGTGAGTGATTGATTAAGTGAATGAGTAAGTGAATGAGTGCGTGAGTGATTGAGTGAGTGAGTGAGTGAATGAGTGAGTGAGTGGATGAGTAAGTGAGTGAGTGTGTGATTGAATGAATGAGTGAGTAAGTGAGTGAGCGCTTAGGTAGGTATGTGAGTGAATGAGTGAGTGAGTGAGTGAATGAATGAGTGAGTGAATGAATGAGTGAGTGAATGAGTGAGTGAATGAGTGAGCGGGTGGGTGAATGAGTGAGTGAATGAGTAAGTGAATGAGCGAATGAGTGATTGAATGAGTGAATGAGTGAGTAAGAGTGAGTGAGTAAGTGAGTGAGTGAATGAGTGAATGAGTAAGTGAATAAGTAAGTGAGTGTATAAGTGAAAAAGTGAGTGTGTGAGTGAGTGAGTCAGTGGGTCAGTCAGTTAGTCAGTCAGTCAGTAGGTCAGTCAGACAGTCAGTGTGTCAGTGAGTCGGTCAGTCAGTGAGTCAGTCAGTCAGTTATTCAGTCAGTGAGTGAGTCAGTCAGTGGGTCAGTCAGAAAGTCAGTGTGTCAGTGAGTCAGTAAATCAGTGAATCAGACAGTCAATTAGTCAGTTAGTCAGTCAGTCAGTGTTTCAGTAAGTGAGTCAGTGAGTCAGTGAGTGTATTATTTTGTGAGAGTGACGTTACAACCCTCTGTTATTAGCTAAAGAAATAGACGGTTTGTTCTTTGACATATTGTCTTCGATCTCTCTATCTGTAAATATGTACCTCACTCACAGGAGAAGCGGTCGTAGAGCTATTATCTGTAACTGCTCTAATGTGTACATGAGGTCTAGCTTATCTCCCAACAGCTGCCAGCCGCTCCGATACTGAAATGGATACAGGAAGTTTTTCCTTTTCTTGTTTTTTTTATTTATTTGGGAAAGTCAATGAAAATGTGCTGAAAGTAAAAAACATAACATGTACACCACCACCATGTTACATATACGGCATGCTCGAAGTGGCTCTTTCATAGTTTCTTTCTTCTTCGCTCTCCTAAATATGGCCCCTTTAAAGAAAGTCATTTTTATACAGCTACATTACTGTTTACTTTAATCTTATTTATTTATGATTACTTGTTACTGTTTACCTTTATCTTATTTATTTATGATTACTTATTATTGTTTATCTTAATCTTATTTATTTATGATTACTTGTTACTGTTTATCTTAATCTTATTTATTTATGATTAATTGTTAATGTTTACCACCATCTTATTTATTTATAACATCGCCTGTCGCTTTTCCCTCCATTATTTACCTTTAACCCACCTGTTACTGACCTCACCTTAAAGCCATTCACCTAGTTTACCTTTAACCCCCACCTGTTTCTGATCTAACCTTCCAGCCCTTCCCCTAGTTTACCTTTACCCCACCTGTTACTGACCTCACCTTCCATCCCTTCCCCTAGTTTACCTTTACCCCACCTGTTACTGACCTCACCTTCCAGCCCTTCCACTAGTTTACCTTTACCCCACCTATTTTTGACCCCACCTTCCAGCCCTTCCCCAAGTTTACCTTTACCCCACCTGTTACTGACCTCATCTTCCATCCCTTCCCCTAGTTTACCTTTACCCCACCTGTTACTGACCTCAGATTCCAGCCCTTCCCCTAGTTTACCTTTACCCCACCTGGTACTGACCTCACCTTCCATCCCTTCCCCTAGTTTACCTTTACCCCACCTGTTACTGACCTCACCTTCCATCCCTTCCCCTAGTTTACCTTTACCCCACCTCTTTCTGACCTCACCTTCCAGCCCTTCCCCTAATTTACCTTTACCCCACCTATTTCTGACCTCAGATTCCAGCCCTTCCCCAAGTTTACCTTTACCCCACCTGTTTCTGACCTCACCTTCCAGCCCTTCCCCTAGTTTACCTTTACCCCACATATTTCTGACCTCACCTTCCAGCCCTTCCCCTAGTTTACCTTTACCCCACCTGTTTTTGACCCCACCTTCCAGCCCTTCCCCTTGTTTACCTTTACCCCACCTGTTTCTGACCTCACCTTCCAGCCCTTCCCCTAGTTTACCTTTAACCTACCTGTTTTTGACCTCACCTTCCAGCCCTTCCCCTTGTTTACCTTTACCCCACCTGTTTTTTACCTCACCTTCCAGCCCTTCCCCTAGTTTACCTTTACCCCACCTGTTTCTGACCTCACCTTCCAGCCCTTCCCCTTGTTTACCTTTAACCTACTTGTCTCTGACATCACCTTCCAGCCCTTCCCCTTGTTTACCTTTATCTAACCTGTTTCTTACCTGCCCTCGCACCATCCCATCACTCGCAGAAAGCTCTACCTTCCACGAACTTCTCTGAATACATTCAACTCAACGAACTCGAACTGCTGACAGCTTTTCCAGTTTTATTCGGTCTTTTATCCTGTCGTTGCATGATAATTTAATTTCTTGCTGTGTTTCCGTGATATAGTTGGAGATATGAATGTGTCCGTTCTATAAACGCAGGAAAAAAACTTAACTCTTGGCAGTTTGAAATAATGACCATGACGTTTGCAACAAGGAATTATGGGTTTTGTCAAAACCACGAAATGAGAAGCTGCATTTGGAGTTTGAATTTGAAATATTAAATTGGGACAAAGTGTAGAATCTCCTCTCCAGAATTATGTCTTTATTTGACCATTTGAACAACCTTTCATCATTCTTCATTAATTTCAAAACAAAACGATGTAAGAAGAAAATTGACTCTGTAACTTTCTTATTATTTGCTCATTACAGGATTATTCAGCAGCTCTACTTTTCTTACAAATTTGATTCCGGGGTTATCACTCAATTGTTCATTAATATTATGTTACGTCGTTAACTCGTTTATTACAAGAACGTAGAAGGCCCGCTATGCATTGTTATCTTGAAATGTGTTAAACAATTATCTTTCATTGTCCTGTGATATTAAGAACAATCTTCTTCTATTTCTTATTCTTCTTCACCTTCTTTTATCTTCTTCTTCTTCTCTTCTTCTAACTCTTCTCCTTCTTCTTCTACTGCTTCTTCTTCCACTTATACTTTTTCTTCTTCATCTTCTTCTTCATCTTCTTCTTCTTCCATTTCTTCTCCTTCTTTCTATTCTTCTCCTTCCTCTTCTTCTTCTTATTCTTCCCCCTCTTCTCCTTCTGCTTCTTCTGCTTTCTCCCTTCTTCTTATTCTTCCCCTTTTTCTTTTTCTTCCTCTCCTTTTTCCCTTTCTTCTCCTTCTTCTTTCTATTCTTCTTCTTCCGCTTCTTCTTCATATTCTTCCCCTCTTCCCCTTCAGCTTCCTCCCTTCTTCTTATTCTTCCCTTTCTTATTAGTATCATTATCCTTCTACTTCTTCTTCTCATAATCCTTCGTCTACTTATTCTGCTTCTTCTTCTTATTTCCCTTCTTCTTCCTCATCTTCTTCGTCATCTTCTTCCTCTTCTTTTTCTTCCCCTTCTTTTTCTTCTACTACTTCTTCTTCATCTTCTACTACTTCTTCTTCTTCTTTCCCTTCTTGTTCTTCTTCTACTACTACTACTTCTTCATCTTCTTTCCCTTCTTCTTCCTCTTTCCCTTCTTCCTCTTCTTCTTCTTCTTCTTCTTCTTCTTCTGCTACTTCTTCTTCTTCTACTTCTACTTCACCTTTTTCTTCTTCTCTACTACTTCCACTTCGCTTTTACTTCTTCCTCTTCTTTTCTTCCTCTTCTTCTTTTTATCCTTCACATTCTTACTCTTCCAGTTCTTCTTCCCTTTCTTCTTCTACTTCCTCTTCCTCATCTTCCTTTTCCTATTCTCCGTCATCTACTTATTCTTCCAGTTCTTTTTTCTTCCACTTCTTCTTCTCATTCTTTTTTCTTCCTATTCTTTTTACTTCCTCTTCTCCTCCTTCTTCTTCCCCTTCTTCTTCTTCTTCTTCCCATTCTTCTTCTTCCCTTCTTCTTCTACCTTTTCGTCGTCGTCGTCTTCTTCCTCTTCTGTTTCCCCTTCTTTTTCCTCCCTTTTCTTCTTCTTCTCCTCTTCTTCTTCTTCTACTTTCCCTTCTGCTTGCTCTTCCTCTTCCTCTTCTTCTTGATCTTCTTATTTCTCCTCTTCTTCCTCTTCTTTCTCTTCTTCCTCTTCTTCCCTTTCTTCTTCTTCTCCTTCTTCTTCTTCGTTTTATTCTTTTTCTTCCCCTTTTTCTTATTCTTCTTCCTCTTCTGTTTCCCCTTCTTCTTCCTCCCTTTTCTTCTTCTTCCTCCTCTTCTTCTTCTTCTACTTTCCCTTCTGCTTGCTCTTCCTCTTCCTCTTCTTCTTGATCTTCTTATTTCTCCTCTTCTTCCTCTTCTTTCTCTTCTTCCTCTTCTTCCCTTTCTTCTTCTTCTCCTTCTTCTTCTCCGTTTTCTTCTTTTTCTTCCCCTTTTTCTTCTTCTTCTTCCTCCCCTTTTACTTCTTCTGCTTATTCGACCCCTTCTTCCCTTGCTGCTTCTTTTTTCTTCTTATTATTATTTCTACTCTTCATATTCTGCATCCTCTTCTTATTATTATTCTTATCATTCTTCTTCCTCTTCTGTCTCTGCTTCTTCTTCTTCCCCTCATTCTTCTTATTCTTCTTCTACGTATTCTTCATAATCTTCTTCTTTCCCTTCTTCTTCTCTACATCTTCCTATTCCTCTACTTCTTCTTCACCTTCTTCTTCTTTTTCTATTTCTTCTTCCACTTCTTTTTATCCACAGTTTTTGACCACAGACATGGGATTTCTCAGAAAAATGTTGAAAGTTCCCTGGACAGCTCATCATTTCCAATGAGGAAATTCTCAAAAAAAGGCCAACACAAATAGGGAGCGCCTTAAAAACATCAGAAAGAAACAATCAACATTTTTCGGGCACATGAGAAGAGGAAAGTTGGAATACTTGGTTCATCATCATCATGTGCCATACCGGTTGGCGTAGGTGATCATGTCCCTCCACAGTCTTCTATCTACAGTGCATCGTATCAGTTCAGTTGTTGACTGTTTTCCGTGCCATGACACCAAGCTATCCAGTATTTTCCCTCTTTGTCGTCCGCGATCTTTCTTTCCTTTTATTTTGCCAGTTGTAACCAAGTATTCCAACTTTCCTCTTCTTATGATGTGCCCGAAAAATGTTGATTGTTTCTTTCCTATTGTTTTTTGAGCTCCCTTTTTGTGTTGGCCTCTTTGAGAACTTCCTCAGTGGTCTTTTTAGCTGTCCAGGGAACTTTCAACATTCTTCTGAGAAATCCCATCTCTGTGGCCTCTAATCGTCTTTTCATTTATTTGTCTACTGTCCATGATTCGCCTCCATAGGTCAGAATTGGTTCTATATAGCACCGAAGAACTCTCTTTCTCATTTTTATTGACATAGATTTGTTGCATAAGATATTAATCATTTTCTGAAATGCTATTTTGGCCTGAGCTATTCTGCTTTTTTATTTCTGTGGTGCATCTACCATCTGATGTTATTATTGTGCCCAAGTATTTGAAACGTTGCACTTGTTTTAGATTTGTCTCGTTATTTTTTAATGCTGCATGATGGTGGTGATTGTTTCTTCGATATAACCATTAGTTCTGTTTTCTTACTATTCAGACTGTGACCTTTCTTGTTGCTTTCTTTTACTGTTATGTCTATCATTATCGATCGAGGGATCCGTGCGGCGAGGGACCTTTCTGCTCACGGCAGCCAGGGAAAAAAACGGATGAACACTCACAATTCAATTCCTAGACTCTAGGGACTTCGCCAGCGTTGAAAAAAACTGGTGAACGCAAAAAAAAAAAAATAATAATTCTTGTGATGTTTTGCTGTAAATGATGTGACATTCAAAATTATGCATTCAATTGTTTTAAAGTATTTAAAAAGTAAAGAGCACCTGTCACACCAAGTGATGTATAGGGAATATGGTGTTAGTGACCATACATTTTACAGACCTTCAGCACATCTCTGTCTGTCTCTCTCTCTCTCTGCGATCAAGACTCAATCAGAGTAGGATTCCAGACTCTCTCATGAAGTCAGCTGTCTGTTTAAGCGAATAGATTGCCGCATATAGTTATTTCTTCCAGGGAGGTGGGTGTGGATCACATTGCTCTTCTCAGGTCTGTGTACTGGGGGCAATCCTGTAGAACATGTTTTGTAGCCATTTTGTCCAGTGTACAGTGGCATAGGATGGTTGTACCTATTGTGAATTTGGTGAACATGTGATTTCTCATTCTATTGTGGCCAGTGCGTTGGCGAAGTATGATGACTTGATCCCTCCTTGATAGTTGGTGGTATCCGTCACTCTCGTTATGCTTTGGGTGTTCTCGTTTCCATTCTTCATGGAACTGACCTTTGAGGATGGATTTGGCTTCATTATAACTGAGCGGATGGTTCTCTTGTGGTAATCTCCCTCCCTCTTTAGCTAATTTGTCTGCGTGTTCGTTCCCGTGTATATTACAGTGTGATGGTATCCACTGAATGACTACTCTCTGGAAGTTATTGCATAGTTGGTCCAGGGTTGTTCTCAAGTCATCTAGTTCATTGTTCTTGATTCTTTTAAGAGCTGATAGTACTGACAGAGCATCCGTCAGAATCACCAATTTATTGTGCGTGTTATTTTTGTGTTGAGTAGCCAGTGTTGCAGCATCTCTGATGGCGTCAGTTTCTGCTTTAAAGTTGTTTGAGAATTTTCTAGTAGCTATTGACTTAGTGATCTCGTCCTGATTATTCAGCGTCAAGAACACACCTCCCCCTCCATTTCTGGTGACATTTGTCGCAGAGCCATCTGTGTATATGTGGGACCAAGAGTCCTGTGGGTAGGTGTCGTGTATGTGTTTTTCTGCTACGTGTTTTCTTTCTGTGTCTGATTGGTTGCCTTTTTTCATGATTCCTGTTATATTTTCCTTAAGTTATGGTATTTATGTTTTCCATGAGGAAACATATCAGATGGACCCAAGGGTTTCGATATTGTTTGGGAAAGCACTGGGTCTCCAGTAGTTAGTTCATTGGCAATTGCAGCGAAGTTGCTCCTCTTTAGTCGTACAATTCCGGAACAAGCTATTCTTTGGTGCATGGGGTGGCTAAGGAGCCTTCTATATTTCTCCGCTTGTTGCAATACTTTAGTGACCCGTCTGTCATCTAAGGGTTGTAAACCTGTTACTGTTTCTAGAGTCTTGACAGGTGTAGATTTCAAAGCACCAATGATGATACGGGCAGCTTGGTTCTGTGTTCTGTTAATTTGGCTAATTCTGTTAATTTTGTTAATTTTCCTTCAGCACATGATTTTTGGGGTAAAGGTAAAGGCATCAAGATGCACCAAGATGCGTAGAGATGCGAAGCTGCTGTAAAGCTGATGATAACGGCGATACTAAAAAAAAGAAGAAGAAAAGTGGTATGGTGACAGCTTTACGTGGTAATGGACGAAACAAAGTCGACGTTTCGGCCAAGTAGGCCTTCATCTGGACGAACAACAAACACAAAAATGATATATAACGATATATTAACAAATCTAACTACATGGCGATAATATGCTAGATACTAAAGAGAGGAAAAATAAATTGGTCACTTCCCTGTGTTCCTGAGCTGGGTCAGTCTCGAAATGGACTGAATTGATACGACAGGGCCGATATAAATCTCTCTGACCAGGAAGTCAGGTGAGAAGACGGAAAGGAAGGGTTCTAAAAATATGGGGAGGTGGGTACAGGATATGTGTAAACTATGCACGTCTAACTCTGTGTATACAACCCGAACCGATGTGTAAACATAAGTATGTGTATGTAACAATGCATGCGTAAAAGCATAAATCGGCACATATATTGCCGCAAGGCCCACAAAAGAAAAACCCAAAGGAGCCCAAATGTGCCAATACATGTGCAGACAAATGTATCCAAATATACAGATTAAGTAGCGCATGGAGGTATGAAATATGTAGTGGGTGTCCTATGAGTATGAGAGTGATATGTTCATACCTTGGGGGACAGCGAACCCAATTGGGCAATAAGGCGATTCTCAAGGGCGAACCTGCTGCGATTGCTAGAGTGACATGAGACAATGCCAGTAACCTGCATGTCGAGTTTACCACTATGTCCAGGGGAGTTGAAATGGGCAGACACCGGGCTGCCAGTCTTTTGCTCAACATCACGAAGATGCTCACAAAATCTTTCACTCAATCGTCGTCCACTTTCACCCACATACGTCATCTGGCATGGGTGAACCTGGAAGTCTTTGTTTGGGATCGAACCCTACCTCTTGTCCTTTGTAGTCCAGTTCACTAACCACTGAGCTGTCACGGCTAATTGTATTAAAATATTAAAATCAGGTATATAATAAACAACCAAATATTCTCTGATGTTAAAACAAACCGTTTGAATAGCACCACTACAAATTCAAACACCTGAAGTTGGATCAAGAATGAATTAAGAACACATGAAACGCACAAGTTTGAACTCTTGAGTCTGTCTGAGCCGGTGCTACTGCCCCGAGATAACACAGGAGCAGCCGTTAAATATGGAGATCAAAGAGCCGAAAACGGAAATTGATCAAAAATGTTTAGGTAAATCGCTTTATGCTCCTTTACGATTCGGTTAAATTCGTTTACGTTTTGGTTTCTTTGTATCTATCTTGAAGGGGTTTACTTTTGTCTCGAGAATCTTAACATGCCCTACATTAAAGAGATTATTCATTTTGTACATTCAATTAAGTTCGGACTGCACTGTACGTACGAAGTCAAGTCTTAATGTTTGGGACTTTAGCCAGAGCTGACACCCCTGTTTATATTGGACTGACTTGAATTCTGGACCTGCACCCCTACTTATATTAGACTGACGTTCTTAATTATATTGACCTGCCACCCCTGTTTATATTGGACTGACGTTCTTGAATTATATTGACCTGCCACCCCTACTTATATTAGACTGAAGTTCTTAATTATATTGACCTGCCACCCCTGTTTATATTGGACTGACGTTCTTGAATTATATTGACCTTGGACCCCTATTTATATTAGACTGACATTCTTAATTGCATTGACCTGCCACCCCTATTTATATTAGACTGACATTCTTAATTATATTGACCTGCCACCCCTACTTGTATTAGACTGACGTTCTTAATTATATTGACCTGCCACCCCTATTTATATTAGACTGACATTCTTAATTATATTGACCTGCCACCCCTATTTATATTAGACTGACATTCTTAATTACATTGACCTGCCACCCCTACTTATATTAGACTGACATTCTTAATTATATTGACCTGGCACCCCTACTAATTTTAGACTGACATTCTTAATTATATTGACCTGCCACCCCTATGTATATTAGACTGACAATCTTAATTATATTAACCTGCCACCCTATTTATATTAGACTGACATTCTTAATTACATTGACCTGCCACCCCTATTTATATTAGACTGACATTCTTAATTATATTGACCTGCCACCCCTACTTATATTAGACTGACGTTCTTAATTATATTGACCTGCCACCCCTATTTATATTAGACTGACATTCTTAATTACATTGACCTGCCACCCCTATTTATATTAGACTGACATTCTTAATTATATTGACCTGCCACCCCTACTTATATTAGACTGATGTCCTTCATTATATTGACCTGACTTTTATACAAGAAATAAAGACTCTGGACCCCAACTCTTCGTTACCACTGCATTCAACAAACTAACCTTATTTCCCCAGTCCTGTATGTGTCCCACTGAAGTGAGATAACCTAAATACCATAACGTTAACTGTTCACACAAGATTATACTGAATCAACACATTTCAACATGCAGATCTACACTATTGGAAAGTAACTAGATGTAAAGGTACGAGACCTGAGTAGACGTCTTCACACGCGGGGTTTTACCCACATCTGCTCTGTCGCCTTTCAAGAATTGTCTATAAAAAAAGCTCGTTTCAAATCATGTGCCCAACTTCAAAACGCTATTAAGCAGTAAAAATTTGTTAAAAACTGTTGACATTTTCCAAATGTTATTAGAATGCAAAAGACCCTTGAAATGTATATTTAACAAATATCTTGCAGCTGCAGTTTTCTTAAAGCGGCGAATTTCTTTGATGTTTGTCACAATTGTAAATTGTGAAGCCCTAAAGAATAGAAATTACCGTAGTTGCTGGTCTATGATTAATTTTCACTAGGTAAAGGCGTGGCCGTAATGGGGAAATAACTTGATAAGACAAAACACCAGGAGAATTATTGTCTGCTCAGTTCGAGGACGGACGATAATATCAAGGTATACCTGTATGTCCAATTTTCATAGTTGTGTGGTCCTGAAAAGGACCGTTTGTTGAACTAATTTAAGGTAATATAGGGGCCAACATTGTGGGGGATATATACTTTCATTCTGAATCAGACGAGTCTAAAAGATTAATAACTGTTTGGGGTTGAACATTCCACAAACCATCATTTTTCCAATATTCCACTCCCTGTTTTAAGATGTGGTCTTCACATTTAGCCCAATAATTTTTGTCTATATTTAATAAAGCGAGATTAGCAAGAGTCTTTACATCGCATATTTTGAATGTTGTATTTTCATCTGCCACTTGTCCTTTTAATTTTGCCCAGATTAATTCTATTGGATTTAAATGAGCATGGTAAGGTGGCAGCCTCAAACTTATATGACCGTGCTCTTGGATAATCTTATCTATTTGAAAAATCTTTGTCCTCTGTTTTTGCTTTACTAGAGATAGTAATTCAGGTTTTAAGTACATGTTATTAAATTGTATGTGCTCCTTTGTGAGCCATACCTTAATAGCATCTTTTGTACTGGATGACGTCGGGACTTTATCTTCAAGTGCAACAATGTTGTGGTACACTGCATTGTCCATTATTAGGCAAGATGGTCGATCTAGTGATGGGAGAACAAAATTTTCAATCCAATGTCTAAATATGTGACCATTCATCTCAGAGTGATAATCCCGACTGTCTATGGATTTTGAAAAAAAAATGAGCTCTGCATTCTGTATTAGTCCATGTTGTCGACTACCTGCATGAGCAATTATCAAGCGCTGTCCTTTGCTGCTAGGTATTAATCTCTTAATCTTTCCATCTGATGACTGCCATTCCCTTTGGTTAGTGTGGTGAGCATTGATCCATGTTTCATCCAAGTACACAATATCATAACCTTGCTTGCGCACCTCTTTTACTTCACGTAAGTACTTGCTTCTCATGACAACTATATGTGGCTTCTCACAGATGATGTTTCGTCCATTGGAATACTTTCTGAATGTAAAGCCTGCAGCTCTCACATTCCTCCATAATGTAGACTTTGATATTTCAATACTGTTGTTCTTTTTCAGCGATACTTTTAATTTTCTTATTGTAACAGTTTCATTCATACCCAACATTTTGCGAATTTCACTTCTAATAAGTTCACTGTCGAAATTATCCAACATTTTTGCTCTTCCTTGTGATTTTGTATATTTTGAACATTGACGGTCACGTGCTTGAATCCAGCGATTAAATGACCGTTTAGATAAATCAAAAAAGTGTCTTGTCCTATTCTCAGGGTTTTCTAAAGAATGAAATAATCTTCCTCGTTTAGCCTCTTTGCAAAAATAGTCATACATTTTTATTGCGATGTTTTGTAAACTGCAGAATTTCATTTTAAGACTCATGATAAATGTTATCGTTCCACGTCTTCGCCGCTGAAACAACGGAAATGGAACACACAATGCCTCGTGTTTTCTACAAGTGTCTAATTGTGTCAGAAAACCCACGTTGAAAGCGTACAATCACGTCAATTGTACCGTGTATGGATTTTTAATCGCTATTTTTAACTTAAAATACTGTAAACATTACGTTTTGACTACATCAATGGGTCGTTATAAATTGATATAAATAAAAAAAGCAACAATAATAACCAAATGTTTTTTTTAATTAAATTAATTCCCTGTTGGGTTCTAATCATTATAACTTTACATGCAAATTTTGAAAAGCTTATAAAAAGCGGTTTAAAAGATATTGATTTTAAAAGTTGGGCACGAGTTATGAAACGGTCAAGCATCAATAGCCGGTCGCCATTTCTCACTTTCCCAAATTTATGAACCCTTGAGCCTATTTCTGCCAGGTGCTGGGTCGACTGCAGGGGTATCTTTTCTTATATTTTTTTAAATAACTAAAAATGTTAGTTATTCAGTGTGGGAGAATTGGCTTTTTCCTCCTATAAGCGTCGTTCGCTTATAAGCAGATTTCGTTGCCATTTGTTTTGCACTCTGTTGTTCATTGCTTTTTTCACATAGTTTCCCCATGTTAAAAGTGTTACCAGACAAAGAAACCTAACGGATGTGTGCCGAATATTCATTCCCTTAGCTGAATATTGTCGATACAGATTAACAAGTCCCTCCTGCGTGGAACTCTACAAGCATTTCCTTCTGTCTTGTTTCGTGTTCCTGCATCCAATCTCTTTTTTTTTTTTTTTGTTACAGAACGTTCTAATTGAGTTTGATAAGGTCAACGCGTTAGATTTTTATTAATTTGTTTCTTAAAGGCAATGATACGTAATACACCCGAGGTAATTATGAGAACAAGATAATAAAAAAGAGGGGAAAGAGACACACAGAAAGAGAAAGAAGAAGAAACTATTTCTAATGTTTTATTTATAAGATTGATCAATTTGTTACAAAAGTTGTTCTTGTACAATAGTAACATTTCCTTTACAAAATAAAGGGATTTATCTCTCCCTTTGTTACATTACACCCAATTCTATTGTAATGTATACACTCAAAAATATTATGAAGCAATGCCGTCAGAGTTGTGAATTGAATTTATTCAAACATTATGGTGTATGGTATTAGTGGTTAGAAAACAACAAATATTTGTTTAAAATTAAACTTATATACAAACACTGAAGTATATGTTCATCATTATCATCATTGAGTGTTGTCTTCGCATCGAAGGTTGGCTACCATGGAGCGCCATTCCGCTCTGTCTCTTTAAACATAAACCCTGCATCCTGGAAAGAAATAGCTGCAGACCGCAGACTCTGGAAACACACTCTAAAGGTTCACCTCAAACAAGAAGCAGACAGATTCATAGAAAAAGAGAATGCACGCGAAAGAAAAGAAAAGAAAAAATAACATTTCTAGGGACACTGAAAAATCCATAGTTAACTATGACTGACGAAGGCTACTACCACTACTACTTTATGTTATAAATAGAAATGTTACAAAAAAATTAACCTTATTAAATAGATCACATTGCTACAAACAGTACAGTACATGCTATAAGTAACATTGTTACAAAACAAGGAAGCGTGTATAGATTTTATATATAGGCTATATGACTGGTTCTCATAAGAAGGGCTCTCTGTCTAAGAGACGTATGACGCAATCCGGAGAAAGCCATAAAGAGTCCGGGTTGCCGACTCACCCTTTGTCTACCAGGAAATCATCCAGAATTGGCACCTGGAATGTTCGTACCCTTAACGAACAGGGAAAAGCGGCACAAGTGGCAGCAGAAATGACCAACTATAAGATGAAGCCAACTGAGAGTATTACACAACAGGCCCTTTTTTGGAATCCACAGGGGAAAAGACAAAGAGGAAGACCAAGGAATTCTTGGAGAAGACAGATAGAAGCAGCGATGAAGATGATGGGGAAGACATGGAATGATCTTAAAACAATGGCAAAAAACAGAACGACTTGGAAAGTGTTTGTTGAAGACCTATGCTCCACCGGGAGCTAAAAGGTAAAAGAAGAAGAAGATATGACTGGACAAGGAAAAGAATTAATGCTCCATTCATCATCATCATCATAATCATCATCATCATCAAGTACCGGGCCTCTGGCGTAGATGATCATGTCTCTCCAAAACTTTCGATCACGACGGTTATTTATCATTTCGGTTGTTGACCTTCTTCCAAGCCATTCTCTTAAGCTGTCTGGTATCTTTTCTCTATGCTTCCCTCTATCTCTTCGTCCCTCAATTTTCCCACTTGTTACAATATATTCCAGTTGTTCTCTTCTCATTACATGGCCAAAAAAATGATGATTGTTTCTTCTTAATATTGGAATTTAGCACTCTTCTTGCTTTGGCCTCTTTCAGAACAGTTTCATTACTCTTCTTAGCTGTCCATGTCATTCTGAACATTCTTCTGAAAAACCACATTTCTACAGACTCCAGTGGTTGTTTTGTCTGTTGTTCTGTTGTCCATGATTCACATCCACATGTTAAGACTGGCTCTACATAACATTTAAGAACTCTTTTTCTTGTTTCTATTGTTTCGATTCATGATTGTGCAAAGAAATTACGACGGTGATTTTCTGTTGCCTTCCGTCGGTTTGTTTACGGTTGGCTCCGCTAGGCTTTGACTAAAAAGTCTCACCCACAAGGCAGTGGGGTTGTTTTACTTCGGGGTACCCTCCTTTAGCCTTTTACTCTCCCGATCATACCTGCAAGGCAGTAGGGCAGCCGCAGGTTGTACTGTTTACTGCATACAGTAGCAGGTCAAATTACCCGAACTGACATAAAATGTAATGCTCCATGTAAATCACATATAGAATTTTTCTTGTATATTATTTCAGTGCTCTAATAATAAGAGACTCCATATGTTCTAAAGTGCTGACAAGCCAGTGAGTTATGGAGATAATTAGAAACAAAGCTTGCGAAATTCTCAGCCATTAGTTTGTATTCAATAAACGTGATCAATCGATTAGCTCCCTTGATGTATCCGCCAGTGTTGATACTGTGTCTATGCTATAAACGTACCCTCACACGTCATAAAAGAAAATGTCGCAAAAAGAAGAAAATACTCGCTGAACTCAGACTTCATTTTGACAGCAGGATCTTACTCCGTCACAGCGGTTAGTCATTGATACCTTAGTTGTCTTATTAGTTTGCTCGCTCCATTATCATTATATGCCTTAACCAGTTGACGTAGGCGATCATGTCCTTCCACAATTCTCAATCCACAGTACATCGTATAATTATGTTGTTCAACGTTTTCAATACCCTAACACCGAGCTGTCTAGTATCTTTTTGCTTTGTCGTCCGCAGTCTCTCTTCTCCTGTATTTTTCCAGTTGTAACCAACTCCAACTTTCCTCTTTTCATGATAAGAAAATAGCGATTGTTTCTTTCTGATATTTTTAGGAGCTCCCTTTTTATGTTGGCCTCTTTGAGAAAGTCCTCGCTGGTCTCTTTAATTGTCCAGGGAACTGTCCACATTCTTCTGAGAAATCCCAAATCTGTGGCCTCTAATCGTCTTTTTCATGTGTCTGTCTACTGTCCATGACTCGCTTCCATAGGTCAAAATTACAGAAATTCATCAAATAGTTTCCGAGATAATTAATAAACTGTGGGCACGAATTTCTGAACGAACTATAGCAGAAATAGAGATCGCCGTGTTTCTCTAAGTGAGTGAGGTCCACTTATAGGGAAGACCCAGTGCAGCATTACCAAGTGTTTCTAAACAAAATACAACGTCCGCTCAATTGTAAAGACATGACTTTGAGGACTGGTCAACAGATACGGTCAAACATATAACATTATAACTTAAATATTACTAAGGGGAGGGAACAGGCAAACAAGTTCAGTGTTTCGGTAAAGCCGGTAGCAAGGAGCACGTGGTATGGGTGTAACATACACGCTTACAAATTATGGTAACACGCCGGCCTTGAGACAGAGAGGTTGTGAGTTCAAATCCTGGCTGAACCAGTTGGGATTTTTATTTATAATTTCTCCCTGCTGTAACCACCATTGGTCTCACAACAGGGAGACCCGGCTTGAGACGTCAATTACTCATCGACGAAAAAATATGAGTACCTCCGAAGACGGAGTTATCTGCCTGTATGGCGAGGGACCCCTGTGCACACGTCTGCCAAGGAAAAATGGAATAGCACGCAAAATGTCCTAGTCTCTAGGGACTTCGTCAGAGGTAAAAGCTGGCGAACGCAAAAAAAAAAAAAAAAAAAAAAAATGATGGTAACAGTTTTACATAAAAGGAACAAAACAAAATCATGACGTGTCGGCCTACGTGCGGTCTTCTACAGAAAACGAGAACAACACAAACGGACAAAAGAATGGAGATAAAAACTCTACTACAGTTTATAGAAAGAGTGGAACAAGTAGCTCAAAGATAAATTAACAATTGGGGATAAAGCGTAACATGAAATAGATTGACAAAATAATATTGAGTCTTCGCTGAAAAGAAGGAGAAATTATGGGCGTCAAATTGATACTATCAAATGTTGGATAGATGAACAAATTGGGGGAAACATTCGTTATAAAATGAACCGGAAGTCACAATTAAATTCGTAAAAAAACAAAAAACATTCAACACATGTTCACAATGTGTCCCAGATTTGTGGTCACGTTGATAGGTAAACAGTGTCTGCAAAATTATATCTGAAGAATGGGGGTACATACTTACTAGAGAGAGATTGAGAGGGAGAGAGAGAGGGGGCATAGAGAGAGAAGGGGGACAGAGAGGGGGCATAGAGAGAGAGGGGCATAGAGACAGAAGGGGGACAGAGAAGGGACATAGAGAGAGGGGGAACAGAGAGGGGGAACAGAGAGGGGGCATATAGAGAGGGGCATAGAGAAAGGGGGACAGAGAGGAGCATAGAGAGAGGGGCAGAGAGGCGGGCATACAGAGAGGGGACAGAGAGGGAGGCATAGAGATGGGGACAGAGAGAGAGGGGGGAGACAGAGTGGGGGAAATAGAGAGAGGGGACTGAGAGGGGGCATAGAGAGAGAAGGGGGACAGAGAGCGGGGCATAGAAAGGAGGACAGGGAGAGGGGCATAGAGCGAGGGGGACAGAGAGGGGGCATAGAGTGAGAATGGGGACAGATAGATGGGGCATATAGAGAGGGGAGACAGAGAGGGGGCATAGAGAGAGGGGGTATAAAGATAGAGAGGGGGACAGAGAGAGGGGGACAAATAGAGGGGCATAGAGAGAGAAGGGGACAGAGAGTGAGGGCATAGAGAGAAGGGGGACAGAGAGAAGGGGCATAGAGAGAGATGGGGGGCAGAGAGAAGGGCATAAAGAGAAGGGGACAGAGAGGGGGCATAGATAGAGGGACAGAGAGGGGCATAGATAGAGGGACAGAGAGGGGGCATAGATAGAGGGACAGAGAGGGGGCATAGAGAGAGGGGTAGAGCGAGGGGCGCATAGAGAGAGGGACAGAAAGAGGGGGCATAGAAAGAGAGGGGACAGAGAGGTAGGCATGGAGAGAGGGGAGACAGAGAAAGGGCAGAGAGAGGAGGGCATAGAGAGAGGTGGGACAGAGAGGGGGCATATAGAGAGGGGGACAGAGATTGGGCGTAGAAAGAGAGGGACAAAGAGAGGGGCATAGAGAGAGAGGGGGGACAAAGAGGGGGTATAGAGAAAGAGGGCAAGAGATTAGGGGGGGACAAGAGAGAGGGGTCATAGAAAGGGAGAGGGGACAAAGAAGGCGGCATAGAGAGGGTGGGGCATAGAGAAATGGGGGGCAGAGAGGGGGCATAAAGAGAGTGGGACAGAGAGGGGGCATAGAGAGGGGGCAGAGAAGGGGCATAAAGAGCGGGGGCATAGAGAGAAAGAGGACAGAGAGGGGGCACAGAGAGAGAAGGGGGAAAGAGAGGGGGCATAAAGAGAGTGGGACAGAGAGGGGGCATAGAGAGGGGGGCAGAGAAGGGGCATAAAGAGCGGGGGCATATAGAGAAAGAGGACAGAGAGGGAGCATAGAGAGGGGGCAGAGAAGGGGCATAAAGAGCGGGGGCATATAGAGAAAGAGGACAGAGATGGGCATAGAGAGAGAGGGGGGACAGAGAGGGGGCATAGAGAGTGGGAGAACAGAGAGGGGGCATAAAGAGAGGGGGACAGAGAGGGGGCATAGAAAGAGGGTGGACAGAGAGTAAGAGGGAGCAAGTGACGGGGGACAGAGAGAGAGAGGACATAGAGAAAGAGGGAGCAGGTGAGGGGGGAAAAAGAGAGAGAGAGGGAGAGAGAGAGGGAAAAAGAGAAGGAGGGAGCAAGTGATGAAGGACACAGAGAGAGGGAGAGAGAGAGGACAGAGAGAAAGAGGGAGCAAGTGAGGGGAGACAGAGAAAGAGCGTGAGAGAGATGGGATAGAGAGAAAGAGGAAATAAGTGAGGTGGGACAGAGAGAGAGGGAGAGAGAGGGAGAGAGAGGGCATAGAGAAAGAGGGAGCAAGGGGGGCAAAGAGAGAGATGGAGAGAGAGGGGGGACAAGAGAAAGAGGGAGCAAGTGAGGAAGGACAGAGAGAGAGAGGGAGAGAGAGAGGAGAGAGAGAAAGAGGGAGCACGTGAGAGGGGACAAACAGAGAGGTGGATAGAGAGAAAGAGGGAGTAAGTGAGGGGGAAGAGAGATAGAGGTAGAGAGAGTGTACAGAGAGAAAGAGGGAGCAAGTGAGGGGACAGAGAGAGAGAGAGAGGGAGAGAGAGGGGGATAGTGAGAAAGAGGGAACAAGTGAGGGGGGCAGAGAGATGGAGGTAGAGAGAGCCTGTGAGATTGACGGTTATCGTCTACAGAGCTTGTTGGACAGAGAAAGAAACAGCCTTCTACAGTAGTAAGGCCAGCCGATAGAAAGGAATTATCCAAATTGTATTACTTTTTCATTTTTGCGAGCAGGGACGGTTGTGGATAGAATGACGTCACGTGTGTATAACTCGCGTAGCTAAAGACGTCATGTTTGTGGGGGATCTCTGAGATTTCCCTCTTTGACTGCTGGGTATACTAGTATAGATGGCTGTGGTTAAAATCAGTTCAAATCGATTTAGTTGACCAGTGAGAATCACCCTTATGATGAATTGTATTTGGGAGTCTACAATGTCTTTTCAGAAGTAACATAGTCAGAAACAAGAGTGTAACTATAATCTGTTCACAAATGTATGCCCAAACTCAAAATCAATTTTCTCAGAAACTATTTGGCGTATCGCCGTCATCTTTGTCAAGCAGTCTTGGATTTTTCTTGATTTTAAGAAATTTTGTAAATTTTAAGTCCAAAAACCAAAGTGAATATGCAAAAATGAGTATTTCTGTTATAAATTCTGTACTCAAACAGTGTGTAAGAAACATTAGATTTTACAATACAACACATCACACATTACAGTGTCACGGTGATTGGCTCTACTTTATATTCTGGTAGGGTTACACTGTCTTATCCCCGTGCACTTTGAAACTACGTGATTGTTTTTTACTTACAATTTTATGGTGTGTCAGAGGTAAGAGGATTGACTATAAATCTTTAATTTCCTGTCTATGAAGCATCTTGTGCTGTGTTACAAACGCTATCAAACCAGTATCCTACGGTAAATAACTTTATTTATTTAAAAAAAATATATATTATTTTAAGGTTAGGGAAAATATAAGATTGCAACCAAAATTTCACAACAATCCACAAAGAAGTTTTCGAGAAAATTGATTTTGAGTTTCTACAACAATTTTTGAACAGGCCCTAGTTATCTTTAGTAGTTAGAGGGCATTTTATGCATACAACTATGAAGAGAGGAGAACACAGTTTTAAATAAATATGAAAATTGAATTTATGTTATGAAATAATCACTTCGATGTACATATCAAAGTTGTGCTTGTATGTTTCTGGAGTTATTTGATATTTTAATTGCTGTTGTTGTCTTAAATACTTGGTGGAGTCACCTTTAAGAATGATCGAGCACTGCAACAATAGCTGTTTGCGGTTGTTTCTTTGCCATCATACAAGAGTGGTCATTAACAGGACAAACGTAATTATTCAAAAGCTGTA
Source organism: Megaustenia siamemsis (assembly GCA_032433765.1). NCBI lineage: Eukaryota > Metazoa > Mollusca > Gastropoda > Stylommatophora > Ariophantidae > Megaustenia > Megaustenia siamemsis. The sequence continues at coordinate 12,710,605 of JAVIAB010000106.1, read as the reverse complement.
TCATTATTTATTACAGACTTTCGTGCATACTTAAGTCTGACAGTAAAATGATTCCATTTTTAAAACAATACGACAATTATTCTGACGTTAAATTTATTATTGTTCTTTTCTTCTTCCTTCCTTCACATCCTCATGTACTCGTTCAGGTGTCGAGGGAGATACAATATCTGGATCGTATCCTATTAGCGATTCCCTCATTGTCAATCGATGTTGTTGTACCGTTTCTTTGCCCATTTTACTCTGGGTCTTCCTCTTGTTTTTCTCCCTTGTTATCTTTAAGTATATGCTTTGTATTGTAATGGACCACGCGACATTCTTTCTAGATTAGCAAACCAGTTTATTTGTTGTCTGTGTATGCATTATTGGATACAAAATCTTAATTTTAAAGGTTATATTTGTTCATGATCATTATTTGTTGGCTTAGCATCTAAACTAAATAGCCACGTATTGACATCTAAAGAATAATGTTGCAGTGCTAGTACACATCGTTTAATGTGCTTTGGGTAACCAGAAAATGTTTGGATACATCGCTTGGAGTAACCAGAAAATGTTTGGATACATCGTTTGGAGTAACCAGAAAATGTTTGGATACATCGTTTGGAGTAACCAGAAAATGTTTGGATACATCGTTTGGAGTAACCAGAAAATGTTTGGATACATCGCTTGGAGTAACCAGAAAATGTTTGGATACATCGTTTGAAGTAACCAGAAAATGTTTGGATACATCGCTTGGAGTAACCAGAAAAAAACAGAATCAGAAATGACATAAGAGAAAGAGTAGGCATTGAAACAATCTACATAAGGACACAAAAATGGACTGGTTTGACCATCTTGAGAACAAGCCATGTGTGATTTCTAACCATGCAAGACATCTCTTGAAAGAGATGAGGGGAGAAGAACAAACGGCAGACCTTGTGTAAGATTGACAAACAACATCACAGAAACGATACAACAACATTTGGCAAAACAAACGGCAGACCTTGAGTAAGATTGACAAACAAAACGAAACAGCAACATTTGGCAGTGGTTGACGCCGTCAGAAGAGCGACAACAAGAACACCCTCGACACTCCAATGGGTACAACCAGAAGTTAAGAAAGAAAGGAAAAGAAAAGTCATAATAGAAACACAATTTACATCGGCATCTGTGCATACTGTATGCAATCAATGGAATCTTGAATTAATGTGCTTGTAATGTGTCGGGTTCATTTTATATATTTGTTTGTTTTATTACAAATGATGAATTGACTATACTACTTGAATAGAGGAATCGTGCGTCATCATCAGGTCACATGTCCTTTACAAAATGTTGCATTCACCAGAGCCCGTCTGAAAGAATCTCTTGTCTCTAACACGATTTCCTACAGAACGTTGCATTCACCAGAGCCCGTGTGAAAGAATCTCTGTCTCTAGTCAGATCTCTCACAGAAAGTTGCATTCACCAGAGCCCGTCTGAAAGAATCTCTGTCTCTAGTCAGATCTCTCACAGAAAGTTGCATTCACCAGAGCCCGTGTGAAAGAATCTCTGTCTCTAGTCAGATCTCTCACAGAAAGTTGCATTCACCAGAGCCCGTCTGAAAGAATCTCTGTCTCTAGTCAGATCTCTCACAGAAAGTTGCATTCACCAGAGCCCGTGTGAAAGAATCTCTGTCTCTAGTCAGATCTCTCACAGAAAGTTGCATTCACCAGAGCCCATCTGAAAGAATCTCTGTCTCTAGTCAGATCTCTCACAGAAAGTTGCATTCACCAGAGCCCGTCTGAAAGAATCTCTGTCTCTAGTCAGATCTCTCACAGAAAGTTGCATTCACCAGAGCCCGTGTGAAAGAATCTCTGTCTCTAGTCAGATCTCTCACAGAAAGTTGCATTCACCAGAGCCCGTCTGAAAGAATCTCTGTCTCTAGTCAGATCTCTCACAGAAAGTTGCTTTCACCAGTCTGAAAGAATCTCTGTTTCTAGCCAGATCTCTCACTTCTTCTGTTAACATGTTCAAGGTCTTTTTGATATCTTGAAGCCACCTTCTTCTTGGTCTGCCCCTAATGCGTTGCGGGAACCACGCCTACCATTATTGTTCTTTCCAGCTCGATGTATATTTTTACGTCACCATAGCATTCTAATTTCCTCTGTAGATTGATTCTTGTCAATATTTAAATATTTTAATATGTCTTCGTTGCTGTTGTTGATAATTAGGTATCATAAATAATAAGAATTTGTCCGTAGCATTTTGTTTCGAATTAATCGATTTTCTTCCTTGCTGGTAGCGAGATCGTCCGAGTTTCACAAATATATAAATCGGAAAGATACATGTTCTAAGTAATTTTAATTTTCCTGCCTTGTAGGTTTTGAGCAACATATTCTTTATGACGTGTAATGTTTGAGCTGCTATTGACAATCTTCTTTTGACCCCTCCCCGGCATTCTGATTCGTCTGTTTATGATCAAATGCTTTACGGACGTTTGTGTGTTGCTCTGGGAAATTGTACCTCCTTTTTGCATGTTTAGTGTAAATATAATTCAAGTGAAAAGGACAAAAACAGGATAACCACACATACAAATTGAAATTGTACCCTCACGTCCTGAGCTGAACTATCTATCTATCTATCTATTGTCCTTTCGAGCCGAAGACGGCACATAGGGCAGAACCACAATCTTAAAAACAGAAAGCTTGCGTGTCAAAATGTCACATACTGCAGAGTTTACTGCTTCCAAAATCTATGGCTCTGTTTCCATAACAATACTTTTTACAATGACAGCTTGTCAAGCCATCGATCAAGCTCCTTAGTCGCCTCTTACGACATGCCTGGAAGGTCACAGTGTCACTATTCTTTACTCCCTCATAATGAGGTCCCGGTAACACACGAGAAAACTAGCTCAACTAGCCTTCAGTAATTACAAAATAAAAAAGCACTCAAGACATTATTTAGCAGATTATTATGTCATTAAGGTCCATATCCCTGTATTTTGATGGTATTTTTATGAATGCTTACTTCACGTGACTAGTTTTAGCAAATCGATTGAATGGATTTGTATTTTTCTTCCTGAGACAACTCTGTAACGAGGGTATCTCCTAATTAGGAGAAGACGGTCCAAATCTGGGTACGCGCGTGACGAAAAGACGAATTGGAAAACTAATATGAGAGGAGTAAATGGAAGGTGGGAGAGATAGAGGTATAAGGAAGGTGGGAGAGATAGAGGTATAGGGAAGGTGGGAGAGATAGAGGTATAGGGAAGGTGGGAGAGATAGAGGTATAGGGAAGGTGGGAGAGATAGAGGTAAATAAAGGGAAGGTGGGAGAGATAGAGGTATATGGAAGGTGGGAGAGATAGAGGTATAAGGAAGGTGGGAGAGATAGAGGTATAGGGAAGGTGGGAGAGATAGAGGTATAGGAAAGGTGGGAGAGATAGAGGTATAGGGAAGGTGGGAGAGATAGAGGTAAAAAAAATGAAGGTGGGAGAGATAGAGGTATATGGAAGGTGGGAGAGATAGAGGTATAAGGAAGGTGGGAGAGATAGAGGTATAGGGAAGGTGGGAGAGATAGAGGTATAGGGAAGGTGGCAGAGATAGAGGTATAGGGAAGGTGTAAGAGATAGAGGTATAAGGAAGGTGGGAGAGATAGTGGTATAGGGAAGGTGGGAGAGATAGAGGTATAAGGAAGGTGGGAGAGATAGAGGTATAGGGAAGGTGGGAGAGATAGAGGTATAGGGAAGGTGGGAGAGATAGAGGTATAGGGAAGGTGGGAGAGATAGAGGTAAATAAAATGAAGGTGGGAGAGATAGAGGTATATGGAAGGTGGGAGAGATAGAGGTATAGGGAAGGTGGGAGAGATAGAGGTATAGGGAAGGTGGGAGAGATAGAGGTATAGGGAAGATGGGAGAGATAGAGGTAAATAAAGGGAAGGTGGGAGAGATAGAGGTATATGGAAGGTGGGAGAGATAGAGGTATAAGGAAGGTGGGAGAGATAGAGGTATAGGGAAGGTGGGAGAGATAGAGGTATAGGGAAGGTGGGAGAGATAGAGGTATAGGGAAGGTGGGAGAGATAGAGGTAAATAAAATGAAGGTGGGAGAGATAGAGGTATAGGGAAGGTGGAAGAGATAGAGGTATAAGGAAGGTGAGAGAGATAGTGGTATAGGGAAGGTGGGAGAGATAGAGGTATAAGGAAGGTGTGAGAGATAGAGGTATAGGGAAGGTGGGAGAGATAGAGGTAAATAAAGGGAAGGTGGGAGAGATAGAGGTATATGGAAGGTGGGAGAGATAGAGGTATAAGGAAGGTGGGAGAGATAGAGGTATAGGGAAGGTGGGAGAGATAGAGGTATAGGGAAGGTGGGAGAGATAGAGGTATAGGGAAGGTGGGAGAGATAGAGGTAAATAAAATGAAGGTGGGAGAGATAGAGGTATATGGAAGGTGGGAGAGATAGAGGTATAAGGAAGGTGGGAGAGATAGAGGTATAGGGAAGGTGGGAGAGATAGAGGTATAGGGAAGGTGGCAGAGATAGAGGTATAGGGAAGGTGGAAGAGATAGAGGTATAAGGAAGGTGGGAGAGATAGTGGTATAGGGAAGGTGGGAGAGATAGAGGTATAAGGAAGGTGGGAGAGATAGAGGTATAGGGAAGGTGGAGAGATAGAGGTAAATAAAGGGAAGGTGGGAGAGATAGAGGTAAACAAAGAGAAGGTGGGAGAGATAGAGGTAAACAAAGAGAAGGTGGGAGAGATAGAGGTAAACAAAGAGAAGGTGGGAGAGATAGAGGTATAGGGAAGGTGGGAGAGATAGAGGTAAACAAAGAGAAGGTGGGGGAGATAGAGGTAAATAAAGGGAAGGTGTGAGAGATAGAGGTAAAGGGAAAGTGGGAGAGATAGAGGTAAATAAAGAGAAGGTGGGAGAGATAGAGGTAAACAAAGAGAAGGTGGGAGAGATAGAGGTAAATAAAGGGAAGGTGGGAGAGATAGAGGTAAAGGGAAGGTGGGAGAGATAGAGGTAAACAAAGAGAAGGTGGGAGAGATAGAGGTATAGGAAAGGTGGGAGAGATAGAGGTAAATAAAGGGAAGGTGGGAGAGATAGAGGTAAACAAAGAAAAGGTGGGAGAGATAGAGGTAAAGGGAAGGTGGGAGAGATAGAGGTAAAGGGAAGGTGGGAGAGATAGAGGTAAAGGGAAGGTGGGAGAGATAGAGGTAAAGGGAAGGTGGGAGAGATAGAGGTAAATAAAGGGAAGGTGGGAGAGATAGAGGTAAATAAAGAGAAGGTGGGAGAGATAGAGGTAAACAAAGAGAAGGTGGGAGAGATAGAGGTAAACAAAGGGAACTTGGGAGAGATAGAGGTAAACAAAGGGAAGGTGGGAGAGATAGAGGTAAACAAAGGGAAGGTGGGAGAGATAGAGGTAAAGGAAGGTGGGAGAGATAGAAGAAAATAAAGGGAAGGTGGGAGAGATATAGGTAAAGGGAAGGTGGGAGAGATAGAGGTAAAGGAAAGGTGTGAGAGATAGAGGTAAAGGGAAGGTGGGAGAGATAGAAGTAAATAAAGGGAAGGTGGGAGAGATAGAGGTAAACAAAGAGAAGGTGGGAGAGATAGAGGTAAATAAAGGGAAGGTGGGAGAGATAGAGGTAAATAAAGGGAAGGTGGGAGAGATAGAGGTAAATAAAGGGAAGGTGGGAGAGATAGAGGTAAATAAAGGGAAGGTGGGAGAGATAGAGGTAAATAAAGGGAAGGTGGGAGAGATAGAGGTAAATAAAGGGAAGGTGGGAGAGATAGAGGTAAATAAAGAGAAGGTGGGAGAGATAGAGGTAACCAAATGTAAGGGTGCTGGGTGATTTGACAGAGTGGTAAGGGAAAAGATTAAAAAGTCAAACTGTTGCACAGAGCACACAATCAAGGATTATAGTTATAATTATAGTTACTTGAAGGCCCCGGTATCATTGCAAACAAATTAAAACCCATAATTGCTCAACCGCCCGTGCCAGTAGAATCATCCGAATAAAACAATGCAGCTGAGGTCTCTATCATAGCATCTAACACGCCAAAAGACATAAGGCCAAGCGGCACCGAAAGTGAACTCAGATGAACTGTAATTAGTCATACGATATCATCAATCATCGTAAGCAACCGGATTATTGAAACACAATCCGGATGAAAAACACAGCTTATAGTGTGCACATAGCACTAAACTCAGTAGCTCCGGCAGTAAGCCGGCCTTGGAATATGGGGTAACTGCAACAAGGAACACTTCAGACTGAGTCTTAATGAGCCTGACAGCTTATCCGCCATATTGACCGGCAGTGATCGAGGGTTACCGAGGGACATGATGGCCACTACCTCGAAGAGGGGGGGGGGCATGAATATATGAATCAGTTTCTCAAATAAAACGTCAATTTTTGTCGAGCGAATCAGTTTTGAGATCAACTTGTACAAAGAATAACAAAATACATAACAAACAAAGCCATAAACCACGGGGTGCTATTATCATAATATGTCTACAGACACAAAATGTGCTCTTTGGCCAGACTGTCATATCTCAGAGCCTGCCCGCTGTAGGAGGAACGACCAATACTTATGACGTATTCAGCATTGCGAGCATGGGCTGTTGTTGGTAAAATGAGGTCAGCCGTCTATAGCTGGTATAGCTCGTGACGTCACAAGTATTGGGGTGTTTTCAGGCAAACCCCTCAGCGGCAGGCCCAGAGATATCGGTGACGACGGTCAGAAGGTTTGATATTTGAAACAAAAGCACACTTGCAGGATACGTGTTAAGTATTATTTTTACAAGAAAGAGAAACTGTGTAGATGTAATCTATAAATACGAATTAAGCTTAAAAAAAACATCAGAGACAGAGGAGATCAACGAGCTTCTATTTGCAGGCGATCAGTTCTTGGACCTACAAGAACATGCAAATAGTTTTAACAGCACAGTCACAAAATACAACAGGGAAATCAACAGCAACTAAACAGAAGGAATGATTATCGCAATAGAGAAATAGAGCATCAACATAACCATAGACGGCAGACAACTAAAACAAGTCGTGCAATTTAAATACCTGGGAAGTCTAGTAACGAACGACAATTCCCAAACAGCAGAGATAGACTCAAGATGCAACAAAGCTTGTTAAATAATCGTATAACTATCACCACTATTGTGAAACAAGAAAATAACTCTAGACACAAAACGGGCATTCTACAACACAATCTTCATCCTAACGTTGTGCTACCAAATTCAGTCCTGGCCCTAGATGAAAGAACAATAAGAAAAATAACCTCTACTGAGATGAAATGTGTTAGACAAATGACAGGAAACAGACTGAAAGACAAAATTAGATATGAAGAACTGGGATAAAAAGCTAGGAATAACCCGCGTCATATAATATATAAAGAAACAATAGATACAATATTTTGACCACGTGACAAGACAGAGTGATCAAAACACAACACAACGAGCCCTCAATAAAAGCTGCGAGAATACCAGATAAAAGGGTCGACTACGAAAAAGATGGACCAATGGAATATTAAAGGCACAGGGAAACATAACAGCATCAGAAGCGAACAGACGATCAAAAGTCCGCAAATTATATCTCCCCTCGACGCTGAAAGGCAAATGAGGAAGGAAAGAAGAAGAAGAAATAACACAGATAACTCTCTGAAAGCAAGAATTGCAAATTTGTGTTTTCCAGCAGTTACAACTTTTATTTCTTCTTCGTCAACTTGCTTGTTCTTTGAGTAATTTACGTTGTATGTGTTTTCCATCGTTCATCCCACTGCATCGGTTTTCAGTGCGCAATAATTTAGAATTATTTAGCTTGCACTGTCATTCTTGACATTGCTGAAAGGTGTCATTTGTTTAACTTGCATTGTCATTCTTGACATTGCTGAAAGGTGTCATTTGTTTAACTTGCATTGTCATTCTTGACATTACAGAAAGGTATCATTTGTTTAACTTGCATTGTCATTCTTGACATTACAGAAAGGTATCATTTGTTTAACTTGCATTGTCATTCTTGACATTACAGAAAGGTATCATTTGTTTAACTTGCATTGTCATTCTTGACATTGCTGAAAGGTATCATTTGTTTAACTTGCATTGTCAATTTTTGACTTTACTGAAAGGTGCCAATTGTTTAAAAGTGAATAAATAACAAAGTGGCTCAGCATTGTAGGTTAATGTAAGCTCGAGAACACATTTTACATCGGAGTTGTGATATGAAAATATCTACAATTAACAACCAACACAGCGATTGATTTATCAACTTTAATTTAACTAAAATAATAGAGCTCGGCTGTTTATTACTGAACATTAAATCTCGAAATATGTCCTCCATTAGTCGAGGCTGAAACATATAATGGGCACTTGTTACTAGATCTCATAACCTGGGATAAAGCTCAAATATTCTTCCCATGAGAAAGCACAAATATTCTTCCCATGAGAAAGCACACATATTCTTCCCATGAGAAAGCACAAATATTCTTCCCACGAGAAAGCACAAATATTCTTCCCATGAGAAAGCACAAATATTCTTCCCATGAGAAAGCACAAATATTCTTCCCATGAGAAAGCAGAATTATTTTCTCCCCAGGAGAAAGCACACATATTCTCCCCAGGAGAAAGTACAAATATTCTACCCAGGAGAAAGCATACATATTCTCCCCAGGAGAATGTACAAATATTCTACCCAGGAGAAAGCATACATATTCTCCCCAGGAGAAAGTACAAATATTCTACCCAGGAGAAAGCACACATATTCTCCCCAGGAGAAAGTACAAATATTCTACCCAGGAGAAAGCACACATATTCTCCCCATCAGAAAGTACAAATATTCTACCCAGGAGAAAGCATACATATTATCTCCAGGATAAAGTACAAATATTATCTCCAGGAGAAACAGATATTCTCCCCAGCAATGACTTGTTAATTAGAAGTAGGAGAGAAAGCAGAAATATTCTTCTCATGAGAAAGCACAAATATTTTTCTCATGAGAAAGCACAAATATTCTTCCCATGAGAAAGCAGAAATATTCTTCCCGTTGAGAAAGCACACATATTCTTCCCATGAGAAAGCAGAAATATTCTTCCCATGAGAAAGCACAAATATTCTTCCCATGAGAAAGTACAAATATTCTCCCCAGGAGAAAGCACACATATTCTCCCCAGGAGAAAGTACAAATATTCTACCCAGGAGAAAGCACACATATTCTCCCCGGGAGAAAGTACAAATATTCTACCCAGGAGAAAGCATACATATTATCTCCAGGATAAAGTACAAATATTATCTCCAGGAGAAACAGATATTCTCCCCAGCAATGACTTGTTAATTAGAAGTAGGAACTATAGGACATCACTCCAGTAAAGATTCGTTAATGAGAATTCGAAATTCTACACCTTACTCGTCAATAGCAGCAGTGCTATGAAATACCTTTATCCTTCTTTGTTTTGTTAATATTTAATGGAACTATTTAATTGAAACTATATTTTCCGTATAGCCAGCATTTAATTCCATTTCCTTCTGCGTTTATTTTTTTTAAGTTTCTTGCGTTTTAATGCTTCTTATTTATTTAATCAATGCTTTCTGGTATTGTTCACTCCTCTAATCTACCTCCGGTTACTCAATTATTTTGTTTTTGGAAACATTTTTTAAAAGCTTTCCGCTTGTTCACATAAACATAAACGCGTTAGATGCGGAAAGTGTCAGCGTCATCGGCGAGGCTACCCATAATTAGAAATGGGACACGAATACAGTGAAAGCATTTGAAAATACTTTGCAAGATTACACACGACTGGACACATCATCATCAGCATACCTGTGTCATACCTATTGGCGCAGGTGATCTTGTCATTCCACAGTTCTCTATCAACAGTACGTAGTATCAATTCTGTTGTTTGACTGTTTTTCATTGCAATGACACCAAGCTATCTAGTATCATCTCTCTTTGTCGCCAGTGATCACTGTTTCCCTTTAATTTAGCCAGTTGTAACCAAGTAATGCAGCTTTCCTCTTCTCATGATGTGCCAAAAAATGTTGATTGTTTCTTTCTGATGTTTCTTCTGAGCTTTATTTTTGTGTTAGCCTCTTTGAGAATTTCCTCGTTGGTCTTCTTAGCTATTCAGAGAGCTCTCTTCTGAGAAATTCCAACTTTATAGCCATTAATAATTTTTCGTTTGTTTGTCTACTGTCCATAATTCACGTCCATAAGTCAGAAATAGTTCTATCAAGCACTCCTGACCTCTCTTTCTCATTTCTATTGACATTCTATTCGTCTTGCACAAGACGTTTTTTTTTGTATTTTCTGAAATGCTATTTTGGCCTGAGTTATTCTACTTGCTATATCTGTGGATACAAACTTCTATAAAATGAAAGCAGTCGGAACCCAAATCTGCAGACCTCAAAGGAGTTCCTAGACTCAAAAACGCATCCTGCTAAATGTTGAGCAGTTAGAATCCTACAAGGTCCAAGTCCATCTCCAAGAGAAATGAGCAGATAACTATGACAACATTTCTCAAACTGTGGTCTGTCGGCACTACCCCGCGCCCAGAACAAACCAGAGTCCCATGTTGTCGTTGCATGTGGTCCGCGACGGTGTGAACAATAATATATTTTGTAGCTAAATGTGAAGAGAGAATGAATGAATGAAACACACAATGCACAACAGAGAAACAATTGTAGAAAACTGAAATTTTGAGTTGAAGCGTAATCATGGGGGTCCGCGACCACAAAACATATTAAATGGGGGTCCGCGACTACAAAACGTATTAAATGGGGATCCGCGATCACAAAACATAATATAATGGGGATCCGCGACTACAAAACGTATTAAATGGGGTCCGCGACCACACAACGTATTAAATGGGGGTCCGCGACTACAAAACATATTAAATGGGGGTCCGCGACTACAAAACATATTAAATGGGGATCCGCGACTACAAAACATATTAAATGGGGATCCGCGACTACAAAACGTATTAAATGGGGGTCCGCGACTACAAAACATATTAAATGGGGATCCGCGACTACAAAACGTATTAAATGGGGGTCCATGACCACAAAAAGTATTAAATGGCGGTCTACGACTACAAAACGTACTAATTTGGGGTCCGCGACTACTAAATGTGTTTAATGGGGGTCAGAGGTAAAATAATGTTTGAGAACCGCTGATCTATGACGCAAGTATATGGTTGCTTGTTAGCTATATTATCCTTAGGGCGTCTTGCGTCACTGTGTGACTTTCTAATTATAGGAAACTGAAGATAGATGAGGATGGAGAGAGTGAAAAAAAGAGAAGATTAGTAAGAAGAGGATGTGAAGAAAAAGTAGAAGTAGACGGGGAGGAGAGAAGGGGGAGGAGGATAAGGTGAAAAAGAGAAAACAATGAGGAGAAGAAAGCAGAGGAGTGGGAGGAGACAGAGGAGGAGTGGGAGGAGAGGAAGAGAAGAAGGAGAATAAAATAAAGGAGCAGAAGTAGATTAAGAAGAGATGATGAAGAAGACGTTGATGACGATAATGGTTATGATAATGATGTGATTATGAGGATGATGACCTTTCAAAAAGAAGAAAAAACAGAAGGAGAAGAAAACATCGTAATACACCAACAAATAATGCAGTTGTTCTCTGTTTTAATTCGTGCACGTTGTTTGCACAACAAATAGCAGAATTACATACATATTACATCAATGGACTTCCGGTGTGTGACTGCTGGCAACACGATGCAATTTGTGATGAGAGTCAAATTTAAATTATAAATTAATTTCAATATCCGTAGTAAAAAAGAAATTCAAGTGTTCTTATGTGTGATTTTGAACGGATTAATTTGTGATTTTAATGGTTCGGCCACCTGGTCAGGATGAATCCTTACAACCACCATCAAGGGCGTTCTTCTCGAGAATGCATGGGAAAAGACCAAGAGGAAGACACAGAAGATGATGGATAGATGCAGTGACAGAAACATGTAACAACAAAGGAAAATCACTAATTTAGACAGTTCGAGCAGCTCAAGAACGACAAATGATATAACCACGACACCTTTTCGATATCAGTGAGAAAGATGATATATATATATATATATATATATATATATATATATATATATATATATATATATACATATATATTGATTCACACGTGCTCCCAGGTATGCATCATTAGGAATGCGACGCGAACAATGGGCAACTGTGATATAACAGACAGCTTGTATCAATCACACCTGACTACACGACTCATGTATACGACAAAGCTGTTCAGCATCAGTATTTTATTTGTCCTGTTTATTTATTTGTTTATTTAAGAAAGGCTATTTCAGAAAATAAAAAGTGCCCTGCGCAACAGGTCTATGTCAAAAGAAGTGAGAAAGAGGGTTAATGTTTGCTATATAGAGCCAATTCTGACCTATGGAAGTGAATTATGAACGGTAGACAAACAAATGAAAAGACGAATAGATGCCACAAAGATGGGATTTCTCAGAAGAATGTTGAAAGTTCTCTAGACAGGTAAAAAGACCAACGAGAACATTCTCAAAGAGACCAACACAAAAAGGAAGCTCCTAAGAAATATCAGAAAGAAACAATAAACATTTTTCAAGGACATCATGAGAAGAGAAAAGTTAGAATACTTAGTTACAACTTGTAAAATAAATGCAAAGAGAGTTCGCAGACGACAAAGACAGAAGATGCTAGATAACATGTTGCCATGGCATGGGAAAACAGTCAAGAACAAAATTGAAACGATACACTGTGAATAGAACATTGTGGAAGGACATGATTGCGTGCGCCAACCGGTATGGCACATGATGATGGTAGCTGAAAATGTAATAATTTACATAGGAAAGTGTCAGATTTGGCAAAAGAAAAAGGATTATTCTTATGTATTTATGTATCTACTAAAATATGAATACAGCAACCAATAATGTAAAAAATGAACAGTTTTGCGTAATGTTACAAATATGAATCCCTCTAAGTAAAAAAAAAGTAAAGAGCCCCTATACGCCAAGTGGCGTATAGGGAATATGGAGTTAGTGACCATAAATTTTACAGATCTTCAGCATATGATTTTGGGGTAATGTGGTCGGTATTACGCCCGTGCCGTTTTACTTTCCCAGAAAAAAATCCGGTACCCATTTAAGGCTGGGTGAACCCGGAAGCCGTCGGTTCGGATCGAACCCAACCCCTTGTCCTTTGTAGTCCAGTTCACTAACCACTGAGCTATCGCGGCTCCATGAATCCCTCTATTCACCAATAATTGCTGTAAAAAAAATAGGACTGATTCTAAAGAGCTACATTGTAATAAGAACAACAACCGTGATGGAAACACACCAACTGTCGCTTCTATCAGTTTGGTTATGAGGTTTCTACATTTAATTCAATTATTGAAAGAAAGACACCGGAACTGCCAATTTAAATTAATAGAAATGTGTAATTACTGACTGACTTCACAAGATGACGTGATAACCAGTTACAGACTGCCTGAGGCATCAATTTAACGTTAATTACGATAGTTATCTGAGATGTGTTGATAACCGGATGGTGTGTTTTATTTGGACTTTAGTTTCATTCTGCCTCATTAGCAGCCACCTTAATTATTTTTCAAACTAACCAGAATCACGATCGTAGTGGTTAGGGCTTTCATCTATATTTCAGTTAAGTACAGGTTCAGTTCCTCAAATGTTGCAAACTCGTCGGACTAATCAATTGTTCAGCATCCACTCAGATGTTTTAACTGGGAACGAGGAAGGTAAATACATCCCTAGAGTGGCTAAGTCTGGTGTGCATGCCGGGGGTAGATGCACAATCTGATGGGCTTGTCTAATGGGAAGCCCTTTAGACAAGCCCTTCCATCTTGCCTACTGTGGTGGCTTTTACAGTATATCTTTAATATTCACCAAATATTCTTTCATTCATTCATTTTTTTTTCTCTGGATAAGACGGCACATAGACCGGAAGTCATAGTTCTCCACGACTGACGTTCTGCTACTAATTCTTGTAATTCTTTGTGGTTCTCTTAGTCCCATGGTTTAGCTTTCCCTATTAATTGTTCTTCATTGTGGTTCTCTTAGTCCCATGGTTTAGCTTTCCCTATTAATTGTTCTTCATTGTGGTTCTCTTAGTCTGGTTTGTTTTATTTTACCAGATGTTTTCCATATGAATCCCTGACATGGCAGTCTTTCTTCATTCATTCTCAGCACATGCCCGATGTATTTCCAACGCCTTTTTCTAATAAAGAGAAAAAGAAAAGTATAGACCCCCGTCACGCCAAGTGGCGTATAGGGAATATGGTGTTAGTGACCGTAATTTTTATAAACCTTCGGCACATGATTTTTGGGGTGATGTGGTCGTTTTCTAATAAAGCTCGACATCAAATATTGACATTGCTCGACATTGTATGACAGTAATTACATTTCAAGAATGACATAAGTCGGCCTCCACTGTGGACATTTTCAACAGATGACAAGAGAAGGCGAGCTGGTAGATATAGATGCGAGATGCGTAAAAAGAAAGTTGATAACAGGAATATTGAACTGAAAGAATTAAGATAGAGCCAAACTATATTCGCGGTTACTACTGTTACTGTGGTAGCACGAAGCAAAAGAGTTACCCATCCTGGTAAGGCCAGTTAAAGGCAGTGATTCCCAAACCATTGACACCAGCCGCTCCCTTTCCTTAACGATTATATACCGACATCCCCTTCATGGCAATTTTGATATGGCTGTTAGACTCATGGTTATGGTTAGTCGAAGGCCTCGGTATCAATGCAAACGAATTGAAATCCATAAATGCTCAACCGCCCATGCCAGTGGAATCATCCGAATTAAATCGTATCTCTTTGAAGGATCCAAACAAAGAAAGGCAGCTGCAGTCCCCATCATAGCAGCTACAGAACACGCCAAAAGACATAAAGCCAGGCGGCACCAAAAGTGAACGCATTTGAACTGTCCTTCGTCATACTATATCATCATTCAGCGTATGCAATCGGAATATCGAAACACGATCGGGCTGAAAAACACAGCTCACGGGCTGAGTCTCCATGCTTCTTGCCGTCTATCCGCCATATTGACCGGTATTCTAATGATGTGTGGCTCCAATGATATGTGATGTTGAACCCATATTCCCTGATAAGATATAAAAAGTGATCAATGACGACAGAATTAACGCTATCATGTAGAAAGTCGTTTATGTAAAAACGAACATCCAGCCAATGTAGATATTGTTATTATATTATTTCTAACCACAGACTACGCACATTCTAGGCGTGGCGTCCTTCCCAAAAATTCGCGGCACCCCTGGGTGCCGACGAGCACTCATTGATGACCCTTGGTTTATGTTAAAACTTTCATTCTTCAGAAAACCAAATTGAAAGGAGATAGCATCAAACAATCTGGCTACCCATAATACTTCATTACGTGAAGATTCGGTCAGCTGTAGCTTGAGTAGCAAAGCGAAACTACATTCGGTGATGTTGAATAAACACACTCCACAGCTGTATGCTGGTGATATTTTCGTTGTCTTTCCTTGTTAATGTTCTTAGCTTTAATTTATAACTAGAATAGAATTCTGCTGGGCACAGTAAAACTGATCACGATTTACGCTACAACTTTAACACCATTTCTGGTTAAAGTATGCTTATTTGACACGATATACGCTACAAATTTAACTACATTTGTGGTTAAAGTATATTTATTTGACACGATATACGCTACAAATTTAACTACATTTGTGGTTAAAGTATGCTTATTTGACACGATATACGCTACAAATTTAACTACATTTGTGGTTAAAGTATGTTTATTTGACACGATATACGCTACAAATTTAACTACATTTGTGGTTAAAGTATGTTTATTTGACACGATATACGCTACAAATTTAACTACATTTGTGGTTAAAGTATGCTTATTTGACACGATATACGCTACAAATTTAACTACATTTGTGGTTAAAGTATGCTTATTTGACACGATATACGCTACAAATTTAACTACATTTGTGGTTAAAGTATGCTTATTTGACACGATATACGCTACAAATTTAACTACATTTGTGGCTAAAGTATGCTTATTTGACACGATATACGCTACAAATTTAACTACATTTGTGGTTAAAGTATGCTTATTTGACACGATATACGCTACAAATTTAACTACATTTCTGGTTAAAGTATGCTTATTTGACACGATATACGCTACAAATTTAACTACATTTCTGGTTAAAGTATGCTTATTTGACACGATATACGCTACAAATTTAACTACATTTGTGGTTAAAGTATGCTTATTTGACACGATATACGCTACAAATTTAACTACATTTGTGGTTAAAGTATGCTTATTTGACACGATATACGCTACAAATTTAACTGTATTTGTGGTTAAAGTATGCTTATTTGAGACGATATACGCTACAGCTTTAACAACATTTGTGGTTAAAGTATGCTTATTTGACACGATATACGCTACAAATTTAACTACATTTGTGGTTAAAGTATGTTTATTTCGCACGAGAGAGGGACACATTTTTTTCAGATTTCGAAACATTTCTTTTCATAAAAGTAAAGAAACTAAAATACCAATAGCATAACAATTAGCGAAGCTAGAACATTAACATAATTGTCCAGTGTCCCAAAGTAGAACCACTCCAACACAATACCAACCTCGAGAATGAGTAGGGTGTAATTTCCTTAGAACATCTTCATTAATAAATATAACTTCATTTTTGAGGATTAAAACTAAAATGTCACTTTTTGATAAAAAAAAGCAGCTGTGACTCGCATCGTTTGGGACCTAGGTTACTCAGGAGACCACGTACAATAGAATACAAAGATTGTACTTACCTCAAAATTGTTAATTAGATGTTTCTGGATTGATCAAGATAGTAGTTAAGATGTCACAGTGTGTTCCTGTATTCATATTTCCTTAGTGGAAACACTGTTAAAAAGATCAATTATAAATATTATATCATTTGTGTGCATTACTCGCTAAGAATGAAAATCATTACAAGAAATGTTAGACACTATAGCGAAGGTAAGCAAAAATAAAGGACTCAACCTTAATAACAAAAAGACAGAAGTAATAGTAGCAACAAAGAAAACGACATCACCGCAATGCACAATAAAGACAAGTGGAACAATATTAAAACAATGGCTCAGGCAAAAGGAGTTTAAAAAAAAAAAAAAAAAAAAAAAAGGAAGATACTGTGCAATCCATTTTTGACAATAGAAACAAGGAAAAATGTTTCAAATGTTATGCAGAGCCAGTCTTAACTTATGGAGATTAATCATGGGCAATACGACAACAGACAAGAAAATCAGTGGAGGAATTAGAAATGTGGTTGTACAGAAGAATGTTGAGAATACCATGGGCAGGTAAGAAGAATAACGAAAATGTCCTAAAAGAGACCAACGCAATATATTAGCTGATTTCCAAAATTAGGAAGAAACAATCATCATTTTTTGACCATGTAATGAGAAGGAAACAGCTGGAATATATTGTGACAACTTGGAAAGTTGAGGGACGATGAGATACAGGAAAGCAAAGTGAAAAGATACCAGACAGCTTAAGAGAATGGCTTGGCAGAAGATCAACAATAGAAATGATAAATAACTGTCGAGATCGAAATTTGTGGAGAGACATGATCACCTACACCAGCAGGCATGGTACTTGATGATGATGTTGATTATGATGATGATTATGATGATGATTATAATGCGTCAATTGTATAACAAACGCCGTTAGTGATTGATGAAGCATCCTTTGTATACATGTGAATGTTTCAGAACGTTCCAAGTTGATTTATAAAATGTTGATTGTATACTGTCTATGTAAGAAATTATGTGTATGTATGTTTTAGAAGGAGGAAAAAAAAGGGGGGGGGAGGAAGGCTGGATGGTCTAGAGATAAGACGTCGGCTACAAACAAAGGTCCTGGGTTCAGATCCTACCACCTACCGTGGAAAATATAAAAAAAAAGAAAACCGAATCCTTGGTTTTTCTTGGATTGACTTCACCACTCCCAGCCCTCCACACGGCGAACTCTGGGTTAGTGAGATCCGATGTTGAATCCAATAGACCATAAATTTGACCGCTGCCCAGACAAATCATCAGCAACAGCTTGTCGTTATCGAAGCCGTGGGTCATAATCCGTGTTACGGAGTTTGTATATATATGGTCACGGTCTTCACATTTTCTCATGAATCCTAGCAGGGATTATCGGAACACCTATCGGCTCGACCAGTATGCAGTGACAATGATCCTAACACAAACAAGCTAACAAAATGCATACCAGCAAGCTAATCGTTCATTTCTAAACCAGGTCAGAATACTTGTATGGAGATCTTCAATGACAGAAACTGTTATATTGGATTATATTTAAGTAAAAACTAAAATGTACATCATAAAGCTCCGTGTCATTAACTAGTAATTACTTTCTCGGCTGAACAAATCGTAGAGTTGTATTTGGACAACATCAGAAAGAAACAATCAACCTTTTTCGGGCACATCATGAGAAAAGGAAAGTTGGAATACTTGGTTACAACCGGCAAAATACAGGGAAAGAGAGATCGCGGACGACAAAGGGAGAAAATACTAGATAACTTGGTATCATGGCATGGAAAACAGTCAACAACAGAATTCATACGATGTACTGTGGAAAAAAGTTTGTGGAAGGACATGATCGACTACGCCAACGTGTATGGCACATGATGATGATGAACAAATCGTATCTAAGGACGCTCGAACTGCCTTATCAGGAACAAGATGGCGGCTATTAGACTTTGTTAATAAAAAGTGGTTCTCAATTTGGGTTGATGCGGGGCCCTCTAGGGAGAGCGACACTCTCTAATATAAAGTTTGAAGCATTGAGAAGGGGAATAACTGCGTTGGAGATGTAAAACAAATGATGGATGGGAGTTAGAGAGAAAGTAGGTGAAGGTGATGAGTACTGGAAGAACAAATGTGGAAAAATGAGAAGAAAAAAAAGTGAAAGAAAAATGACGTTGGAAACCTAGAAGGAATATTAGAACCTCGTAGAACAATATGGCGAATGATAACGAGAACAGAAAACGAATTCATGAAATAAACATATGAGAACAAATACAGAATGATTTACTTGAAAAAAAAACAGACATATGAGAACAGAACCTGAATGATTTACTTGAAAAAAAAACAGACAGATGAGAACAAATACAGCATGATTTACTTGAAAAACAAACAGACAGATGAGAACAGAACCTGAATGATTTACTTGGAAAAACAGACAGATGAGACCAGAACCTGAATGACATACTGGCAAAACAAACAGATGAGAACAGAAACTGAATTATTTACTTGGAAAAACAAACAGATGAGAAGAGAACCTGAATGACATACTGGGAAAACAGACAGATGAGAACAGAAACTGAATTATTTACTTGGAAAAACAGACAGATGAGACCAGAACCTGAATGACATACTGGGAAAACAGACAGATGAGAACAGAAACTGAATTATTTACTTGGAAAAACAAACAGATGAGAAGAGAACCTGAATGACATACTGGGAAAACAGACAGATGAGAACAGAAACTGAATTATTTACTTGGAAAAACAGACAGATGAGACCAGAACCTGAATGACATACTGGCAAAACAGACAGATGAGAACAGAAACTGAATTATTTACTTGGAAAAACAAACAGATGAGACCAGAACCTGAATGACATACTGGCAAAACAGACAGATGAGAACAGAAACTGAATTATTTACTTGGAAAAACAGACAGATGAGACCAGAACCTGAATGACATACTGGGAAAACAGACAGATGAGAACAGAAACTGAATTATTTACTTGGAAAAACAAACAGATGAGAAGAGAACCTGAATGACATACTGGGAAAACAGACAGATGAGAACAGAAACTGAATTATTTACTTGGAAAAACAGACAGATGAGACCAGAACCTGAATGACATACTGGGAAAACAGATAGATGAGAACAGAACCTGAATGCCATACTGGGAAAACAGACAGATGAGAACAGAAACTGAATGACATACTGGAAAAACTGTGAGAGCAGAAACATAATTTATTTTCTTAGAAAACAGATAAAAATACAAAGTGAATAACTTACTTGGAATATAGATAAGAACATTATAAGAAAGAGTAAAACATTACGAAAAAAGGCAGAGAGCATAAGTAAATTTAACACCAGCACAACATCAATTTGTTGAGAGACAGAGAACATAAGTAGATTTCACACTGAGAGAACAAAAATTTGATGAAAATATTTGAAGATCAGAAAGTGAAAAGAGATTATTAGGAAACGTGACGACAGCTGTTTCCGGCAGATAAAAGAAGTGACTACTTTGAAAGTTGCAGCCGCTCATGACCTCAGAATTAAACGTTACCAACAGTGGCTTTTCAACAATAGTCTTGTCTTTCAAGATGTCACTAAAACTACGTGCTGTATCAGTTTAAGGCAGATAAAATTGTTGGTTTCAAACGAAATCTAAAAAAACAATGTATCAGATCAGTATTCAAAAGCGATCGAATGATTGGGCTTGACTGCAGCAGATTTTTTCTGAGACAAGTCAGCAATCAGTACACGCCTCTTTCTGTTCATTAGAAACGTGGAGACTCAAATTAGTTTGATAAATCTTCTTTTAAGCGGAGACTACAATTTAGACTTCAACTCTGCAGAAAGATCAAATTACTTCCTGCACAGTTGCTTGTTTGAATATAAAAAGTGATTTTTTTTTCTTTACATTTTGATAAATTTTACAATTTTTTAATAAATAGGCTGTGAGTCTACGACATTCCTCTTACTACGATTTATTGATGGCCTATGTAGGTGGGTCCAATTTGCGACAGCACATTAATAAAATGAGAATTTGTTGGTCTCAATTAATGTTTGTGGTAGAGATATTTGTATAGTTTTGTGACCTACAGATTTGTGACCTGCAGATTTGTGTCCTAGTAGGTTGAGGATTTGGGTGGTCTAGAGGTAAGATGTCGGACACAGGACACGATGGTCCAGGGTTTGAATTTCATCACAGGCGATAGGAATATTTCTTTTAGAACCCGTGGTTTTGTTTTCATACATAGCTTTATCCTCTTAAGGTTTTCATACATAGCTTTATCCTCTTAAGGTTTTCATACATAGCTTTATCCTCTTAAGGTTTTCATACATAGCTTTATCCTCTTAAGGTTTTCATACATAGCTTTATCCTCTTAAGGTTTTCATACATAGCTTTATTCTCTTAAGGTTTTCATACATAGCTTTATCCTCTTAAGGTTTTCATACATAGCTTTATTCTCTTAAAGTTTTCATACATAGCTTTATCCTCTTAAGGTTTTCATACATAGCTTTATCCTCTTAAGGTTTTCATACATAGCTTTATCCTCTTGAGGTTTTCGGGTAATGAGTTCTGTTGTTTAGCCATCTCTGCGAAAATAGAACGACCCGAGTGCACTCTGCGCACTTTAAAGAACCACTGGAAGTTAAAAGTCGAAAAAGAGCAGGCAAAAATGACCGATGCCCGGGCAGACACTTTTAAGAATAGGACGTTAACTCGTTGTAGACGTGGATCCAAGTGAATAGGATTCCGTTGTGCCCAAAACATGAATGGCCAATTAGCGTGGTCGACAACATTTTATCATATTTGAATTCAATACAATTTATAAATATTAAATCAAATGAATTTTAGTACGAAATCGTTTTCAGGAGTACTCTTTAATCACATGTATGAAAAGTGGCCATACGAAAATTATAAAAAATCGGTAAAATTAAGAATGAAACGTCTAGGTGTTTGTGCTTCTTTAGAATTCAAATAAATGACTACCCCTTCCTTAAATTGCCATAAAGTCTTTTTTGTTCTTTAATTGTAATTAAATTAGCTTGAGTTGCGTAACTCCCTCTTTAAACAATCAGCTCCGTTATTCGCCAAAGCCGCGCATACAATCAGGTCTGTGTTGTTGACCGCTCTGAGCTCAGTTGCCTGGTGGAAGTCTTGCCTCAGTACAAGAGAAAGATAAATGTTAGATATGTATTAGCTGAGACACACCAGAGAAAGATAAGTGTTAGATGTGTATTAGCTGAGGCACACCAGAGAAAGATGTTTAAGATGTTGTGTATTAGCTGACACACACCAGAGAAAGATAAGTGTTAGATGTGTATTAGCTGAGATACACCAGAGAAGGATAAGTGTTTACATGTCGTGTATTAGCTGAGACAAACCAGAGAAAGATAAGTGTTAGATGTGTATTAGCTGACACACACCAGAGAAAGATAAGTGTTAGATGTGTATTAGCTGAGACACACCAGAGAAAGATGTTTAAGATGTTGTGTATTAGCTGACACACACCAGAGAAAGATAAGTGTTAGATGTGTATTAGCTGAGACACACCAGAGAAAGATAAGTGTTAGATGTGTATTAGCTGAGACACACCAGAGAAAGATGTTTAAGATGTTGTGTATTAGCTGACACACACCAGAGAAAGATAAGTGTTAGATGTGTATTAGCTGAGACAAAACAGAGAAAGATAAGTGTTAGATGTGTATTAGCTGAGATACACCAGAGAAGGATAAGTGTTACATGTCGTGTATTAGCTGAGACAAACCAGAGAAAGATAAGTGTTAGATGTGTATTAGCTGAGACAAACCAGCGAAAGATAAGTGTTAGATGTGTATTAGCTGAGACACACCAGAGAAAGATAAGTGTTAGATGTCATGTATTAGCTGAGACAAAACAGAGAAAGATAAGTGTTAGATGTGTATTAGCTGAGACACACCAGAGAAAGATAAGTGTTAGATGTGTATTAGCTGAGAAACGCCAGAGAAAGATAGGCGTTAGATGTCGTGTATTAGCTGAGACACACCACAGAAAGATAAGTGTTAGATATCGCGTATTAGCTGAGACACACACAGAAAGTTAATTTTAGATGTCATGTATTAGCTGAGACACACCACAGAAAGATAAGTATTAGATGTCATGTATTAGATGAGACATACCACAGGAAGATAAGTGTTAAATGTCGTGTATTAGCTGAGACATACCACAGAAAGATAAGTGTTAGATGTCATGTATTAGCTGAGACATACCACAGAAAGATAAGTGTTAGATGTCGTGTATTAGCTGAGACACACCACAGAAAGATAAGTGTTAGATGTCATGTATTAGCTGAGACACACCACAGAAAGATAAGTGTTAGATGTCGTGTATTAGCTGAGACACACCACAGAAAGATAAGTGTTAGATGTCATGTATTAGCTGAGACACACCACAGAAAGATAAGTGTTAGATTCGTGTATTAGCTGAGACACACCACAGAAAGATAAGTGTTAGATATCGCGTATTAGCTGAGACACACCAGAGAAACATAAGTGTTAGATGTCGTGTATTAGCTGAGACACACCACAGAAAGATAAGTGTTAGATATCGCGTATTAGCTGAGACACACCAGAGAAAGATAAGTGTTAGATGTCGTGTATTAGCTGAGACATACCACAAAAAGATAAGTGTTAGATGTCGTGTATTAGCTGAGACACACCACCGAAAGATAAGTGTTAGATGTCATGTATTAGCTGAGACACACCACAGAAAGATAAGTGTTAGATGTCGTGTATAAGCTGAGACACACCACAGAAAGATAAGTGTTAGATGTCGTGTATTAGCTGAGACACACCGGAGAAAGATAAGTGTTAGATGTCGTGTATTAGCTGAGACACACCACAGAAAGATAAGTGTTAGATATCGCGTATTAACTGAGACATACCACAGAAAGATAAGTGTTAGATGTCGTGTATTAGCTGAGACACACCAGAGAAAGATAAGTGTTAGATGTCGTGTATTAGCTGAGACACACCACCGAAAGATAAGTGTTAGATGTCATGTATTAGCTGAGACACACCACAGAAAGATAAGTGTTAGATGTCGTGTATTAGCTGAGACATACCACAGAAAGATAAGTGTTAGATATCGCGTATTAGCTGAGACATACCACAGAAAGATAAGTGTTAGATGTCATGTATTAGCTGAGACACACCACAGAAAGATAAGTGTTAGATATCATGTATTAGCTGAGATATGCCACAGACAGATAAGTGTTAGATATAATGTATTAGCTGAGATATACCACAGACAGATACGTGTTAGATATCATGTATTAGCTGAGATATACCACAGACAGATAAGTGTTAGATATCATGAATTAGCTGAGATATACCACAGACAGATAAGTGTTAGATATCATGTATTAGCTGAGATATACCACAGACAGATAAGTGTTAGATATCATTAATTAGCTGAGATATACCACAGACAGATAAGTGTTAGATATCATGTATTAGCTGAGATATACCACAGACAGATAAGTGTTAGATATCATGTATTAGCTAAGATATACCACAGACAGATAAGTGTTAGATATCATGTATTAGCTAAGATATACCACAGAAAGATAAGTGTTAGATATCATATATTAGCTGAGATATACCACAGACAGATAAGTGTTAGATATCATGTATTAGCTAAGATATACCACAGAAAGATAAGTGTAAGATATCATGTATTAGCTAAGATATACCACAGAAAGATAAGTGTTAGATATCATATATTAGCTAAGACATACCACAGAAAGATAAGTGTTAGATGTCGTGTATTAGCTGAGACATACCACAGAAAGATAAGTGTTAGATGTCGTGTATTAGCTGAGACATACCACAGAAAGATAAGTGTTAGATGTCGTGTATTAGCTGAGACATACCACAGAAAGATAAGTGTTAGATGTCGTGTATTAGCTGAGACATACCACAGACAGATAAGTGTTAGATGTCGTGTATTAGCTGAGACATACCACAGACAGACAAGTGTTAGATATCATGCATTAGCTAAGATATACCACAGAATGAAACATATTTTGTGAAATGTGCGCTACCCAGCGGCTATTTAATAGGAGAACTCTTTTTCTTCTTTCCCTCCCCATTTGCCTTTCACCGCTCAGGGGAAATATACTAAAGGGAGGACAAAAAGTAATGCACACCAATTTTTTTCTCGGCTAATAATAAAGATAGGAATACGAAATTTTGCACACTTGGAATATGACATGTTCCAATTATGTGTACCAAATTGCACGGCATTTTGATAAATATTACGCAATCTATGAACCGTTAAAATGGAGCTTGTCAACAATGTCCGTTACAAACAGCGAATTGTCATAGAATTTCTGGTTGCGGAAAAAGAAACTGTGGCAAACATTCATAAACGACTGTGTGCAGTGTACAAATGTTCTGCAGTCGATAGGAGCACAGTTAGTCGCTGGGTTCAGAGAATTAAAGCTGCAGAAAGTGTACGAGTGGAGCTGCATGATTTACCGCGTTCTGGACGTGTTGCCTCGGCTACCAGCACAGACATGTTAAACCGGGCTGATGCCATTATTCGTAAGGATAGGCGTATCACTAGTCAACAATGGCATTGCAGCTTACAGTCAGCAAGGGAAGTGCAATCGCAATTTTTAAAACTCTCGGATATTCAAAGATTTGCGCTCGATGGGTTCCTCGGTGCCTAACAAATGATCACAGAGTTCAAAGGAAAACATTCTGTTCTGAATTGTTGGAGCGTTTCGGTGTTGAAGGAGAAATGTTTTTGTCAAAAATTGTTACCGGTGACGAAACGTGGGCACATTATTATGAGCCTGAAACAAAAATGCAGTGAATGGAATGGCATCATCCGCAGTCACCAAAAAGAAAAAAATTCAAAACATCTCCATCAGCCGGAAAGGTGATGATCACTGTCTTCTGGGACATTGATGGTGTGATTCTTGTTGATGTAATGACAAGAGGTGAGACAATCAACTCGACAGCTTACATCAATACACTGACAAAACTCAAAAATCGGTTCCACAGAGTTCGGCCTAATAAGCCATCTGCAGATTTGTTGCTTCAACATGACAATGCACGCCCTCACACAAGTCTGGTAACACGGGAAGCAATCAACAAATTTGGTTGGACTGTACTGCCCCATCCTCCTTACAGCCCTGATCTGGCTCCCTCAGATTTCCATCTGTTTGGACCACTCAAAAAATTCCTGCGTGGGACACACTTTGACAATGATGAGGGTGTGATCCGTGCAGTTAAAAAATGGCTACGCGAGCAGGACAAAACTTGGTACAAACGAGGCATTCATGACCTAGTTTCGCGTTGGCGTTAAGGCAATACGCTTGGATGGAGATTATGTTTACAAATAGGTAGTGTCAAGGGGATGTACAGCTACAATCTGTGAAAATTTCACACATTTTGCCCGAATAGTTTCCGAGAAAAAAATTGGTGTGCATTACTTTTTGACCTCCCTACGTAGTACCAGGTGTTTTGCTCGTCTTTTGGCATCTTCTGCTGTTATGTTTCTTATAATCAATCAATCCATTTTTTTTATTGACCCATGGATCTGTTGATCTCGTAGTTTTTATTTTAGGCTCGTTGTATTGTGTTATTGTCTTTCTCTTTAATCAGGTAACCAAACCATTTTATCTGTTGCTTTTTATGTATACAATGTCGGGAATTACTCCTAAGCTATTTTCCAGCTCTTCATTTCAGCTCATATCCCTCAGGGCACTGCCTGCCATGCGTCTAACACATTTCATATCGATAGCGGTTATTTTTCTTCTTATTCTCGAGTCCAGCGTCCAGGTTGGCATTGGTAGCACAACATTAGGATGCAAATTAGATAGGACAGTGTATAAAGATAGACATGGAAGAAATTAATCGACCTTTAGATCACTGTGGAGAATAAAACCCGGTTCCTAGCTAAAATATCCACACCAGACGAGACGATAGTTTTTAGTCAGACAAACGAGTTTTGGAGAAAGAAACGAGTTTGCAGACGAACGTCTGTGAACGTATTCGTGTTGTTGAGCACGAATGCTGTTTATAAAGAGATGTTTGTTTCTGGATCAGTTAGTTGTTGCGTGTTGTATTTCATGTCAACTTTGTCAATGTGAAGTAGGACTTTAGCAATTGATGATCATTGGGGGTAACAATAACAAAACGTGTTGTACACGATTAATGCTCATGGGACGAAACATTTCCAAAGTTGGTTAATCTGGTGGTTTCTTGTGTGAAATATTTAAATTTCCAAAACAATTGTTTTTACATTTTAAAAGAAACGATAATATACAGTTAATTGTTAAAGTAATGGCAATAGCGAGAAAGAAAGAAAAACTAAACATCATAATAGATAATACAACTCTGAAGCAAGTAGACAATTTTAAATATCTGGTTAGCACGTTAACACAAAACAATAACCAAGAGACAGAGATAGATGTAAGGTGTAACAAAGCATGCCAAGTTATAGGCCAAGTTATAGTCCAAGTATCAACACTATGAAAAACAAAGCAATAACTACGGAAGCAAAAAGGGCAATATACAAATCAATTTTTCTACCAACTCTGAGTTATCAGTGCCAGAATTGGACGCTGGACTCTAGAACAATAAGAAAGATAACGACCACCGAAATGAAATGTGTCAGAAGAATGACAGGAAACAGCTTAAGGGACAGAGTAATAAACACTAACTGAGGAAGAAACTCGAAATTGAACCAGCCATCGAATGCATAAAGAAACAACAGATAAATTGGTTCGGCCACATAACAAGACAAAAAGAACTAACAATGACTCAAAGAGCCTTAAATAAACGCTACGAAACGCCAGATTAAGAGGAAGACCAAGAAAGAGATGGATAAAGGGAATACTAGAGTCACTAGGAGGAATAACATCAGAAGAGGCCAACAGAAGAGCAAAGAATCGCAGATTGTTTCTCCCTTCGACGCCAACGGCAGCAGAGGAAGGATAGAAGAAGAGGAAAAGAAGAAAGAAGAAGAATTGTTAAAGTAGTATAAATGAACCCTGAGCAATTAATATTTGTACGATGTGTGATTGAGCAAGATAATTCAAATATCGGGGACCGTGTGGACTAGAGGTCGAGGTCGGCCTAGCACAGGAAGGACCCGGGGTCAAAGACCATCAGAAGCGGTGGTCAGATACCAGTGGGTAAAGAGATACAGTGAAGAAGATGGCGCTGGATAGGACACACAATGCGGAAGCCAACTGAGAGTGTTACACAGCAGGCACTTTTTGGAACCCCCAAAGGAAAAAGACATAGTGGAAGACCAAGGAATTCTTGGAGAAGGCAGATAGAAGCATAGATGATGATGATGGGAAGACATGGAACGATCTTAAAATAAAGGCAAGAAACAGAACGGCTTGGAAAGTGTTTGTTGAAGACCTATGCTCCACAGGGAGCTGAAAGCGTTGTTGAAGACCTATGCTCCACAGGGAGCAGAAAGTGATTGTTGAATACCTATGCTCCACAGGGAGCTGAAAGTATTTGTTGAAGACCTATGCTCCACAGGGAGCTGAAAGCGTTTGTTTAAGACCTATGCTCCACATGGAGCTGAAAGTGTTTGCTGAAGACCTATGCTCCACAGGGAGCTGAAAGTATTTGTTGAAGACCTATGCTCCACAGGGAGATGAAAGTATTTGTTGAAGACATATGCTCCACAGGGAGCTGAAAGTATTTGTTGAAGACCTATGCTCCACAGGGAGCTGAAAGTATTTGTTGAAGAGCTATGCTCCACAGGGAGCTGAAAGTATTTGTTGAAGACCTATGCTCCATAGGGAGCTGAAAGTATTTGTTGAAGACCTATGCTTCACAGGGAGCTGAAAGTATTTGTTGAAGACATATGCTCCACAGGGAGCTGAAAGTATTTGTTGAAGACCTATGCTCCACAGGGAGCTGAAAGTATTTGTTGAAGACCTATGCTCCACAGGGAGCTGAAAGTATTTGTTGAAGACCTATGCTCCACAGGGAGCTGAAAGTATTTGTGAAGACCTATGCTCCACAGGGAGCTGAAAGTATTTGTTGAAGACCTATGCTCCACATGGAGCTGAAAGTGTTTGCTGAAGACCTATGCTCCACAGGGAGCTGAAAGTATTTGTTGAAGACCTATGCTCCACAGGGAGCTGAAAGTATTTGTTGAAGACATATGCTCCACAGGGAGCTGAAAGTATTTGTTGAAGACCTATGCTCCACAGGGAGCTGAAAGTATTTGTTGAAGACCTATGCTCCACAGGGAGCTGAAAGTATTTGTTGAAGACCTATGCTCCACAGGGAGCTGAAAGTATTTGTTGAAGACCTATGCTTCACAGGGAGCTGAAAGTATTTGGAGAAGACATATGCTCCACAGGGAGCTGAAAGTATTTGTTGAAGACCTATGCTCCACAGGGAGCTGAAAGTATTTGTTGAAGACCTATGCTCCATAGGGAGCTGAAAGTATTTGTTGAAGACCTATGCTCCACAGGGAGCTGAAAGTATTTCTTGAAGACCTATGCTCCACAGGGAGCTGAAAGTATTTGTTGAAGACCTATGCTCCACAGGGATCTGAAAGTATTTGTTGAAGACCTATGCTCCACAGGGAGCTGAAAGTATTTGTTGAAGACCTATGCTCCACAGGGAGCTGAAAGTATTTGTTGAAGACCTATGCTCCACAGGGAGCTGAAAGTATTTGTTGAAGACCTATGCTCCACAGGGAGCTGAAAGTATTTGTTGAAGACCTATGCTCCACAGGGAGCTGAAAGGTAGAAGAAGAAGAAGAAGCAGCGGTGGTGAATTTTCAAAAATAGAAAAAAAATAATCCTTGGTTTCTATATAACCTTACCCTCCTCTGATCTTTAGAATAGAAAGATCTTCTGTCTAGCCTTCTTGGATAACGGCAATAAACAGATATCCCATGTGCACTCGCGCACGTTAAAGAACCCTTGGCAGTTAAAATTTAAAAAGTAGGCTATATATGTTCCGCGTCCTGGACAAAATTGTCAGCAGAAATCTGTTCACATTGTGAATCCCAGACCGTGCTATGGAGTTCGTGCACGTGGGCTAGGATTGTTCTTGGATTTTCTCCAGATTCTTGAGGGCGATTAACAGCATCAATAATGATATACTTGACAAACAGTTGTGCCTGTTCTATTTTTGTTTACACGCTGGAAAGTCCGTGGCAGTGTTTCTCAAAGTGTGCGCTACGGCCCCCCAGAGGTACCGCCAAACTTTAGCAAGGTAGCTGGGCGGAGGATATCGTCTTCTGCCTACAGAGTGGTTAGAAGTCATAAATAAGAAAATCCACAAAGGTAAATGTAAATGTAAAGTACGAGACTTGAACCGGCGTCTTAGCACGTGAGTTTCCTCTCATATGTGCTCGGCCGCCTATCCAGAAATGTTCGGAGATTTCTGCACAGTGTCGCCTCAAACATCGAAACTCAGATGCGAAGCGACATTCCTCACCTTCCCAGGGTAATTACCCTGGTACCCATTTCTGCCAAAGGCTGGGTCGACTGTGGGGGTATTTTTTTTCCAACCACGAGTACAATTCACACTGCTCTCAGCGGGAATCGAACACAGGTTGTCCGAACGTCGGTAGTCCAGTCGGGTGGTTTTCCAACTAGACTACCGAGGCCCCCCCCCCCCCTTCTTCAATCAATCCACATAGGCTAATGGGGAGCCGCGATAGCTCAGTGGTTAGTGAACTGGACTGCAAAGGACAAGAGGTATTGTTCGATCCCAAACGACGGCTTCCGGGTTCACCCAGCCTTTAATGGGTACCGGATTTTTTTTCTGGGAAAGTGAAGCGGCACGAGCGTAATACGACAACATTACCCCAAAAACCATGTGCCGAAGGTCTGTAAAATGTATGGTCACTAACACCATATTCCCTATACGCCACTTGGTGTGACGGGGCTCTTTACTTTTACTTTTTACATAGGCT
>JAVIAB010000106.1:12664390-12679775 GCA_032433765.1 Megaustenia siamemsis | reverse complement strand
AAGGAACACCCCTCTTAGCCCCCCCCCCCCCAAACTGTCTCAGCTGCCCTTCCTGGTGTTACGGAGTATGTCCTTAAACTATCACAGGTGCCCTTCCTGGTGTTACGGAGTATGTCCTTAAACTATTACAGCTGCCCTTTCTAGTGCTGCGAAGTATGTCGCGAATTGCTGCAGCAGCTACTGAGTTTAGTGCTCTGTGCATACCGTGAACTGTGTGTTTTCATCCCGATAGTAGTTTCAATATTTCGATTGTCTACCATGAATGCTGATATCGTATGACGAATGACAGTTCGGTTACGTTCACTTTTCAGTGCGGCTTCGACTTATGTCTTTTGGCGTGTGCTGAGGCTGTTGTGATGTGAACTGCGGCTCCCTTTCTTTGTTTGGATCCTTCAATGAGATTAGATGTTAATTCAGATTCCACTGACACGGGAGGTTGAGCAATTATGGATTTTAATTGATTTGCAGTGATACTGGTGCCCTCGACTAAGTACAGTAACTACTACTACAAACATTATAACTACAGAGTGGAGCGCTTTCCACTTAATCCGGTCGTTTAAAAAAAAAAATATTAATAAAAAAACATGTCTGATTGTTTTATTTTGAATCAAATATTGTAAATCGTCAGGTTGTGACATCCCCCCCCCCCCCCACTGTAAAGCTATAATCTTATGTTGTTTATTTTTCATCAATTTGTCACGACAATGTGTGTCTTTGAAGATATAAATTGAGTTTTGCAGAAAAATATTATAAGAATGTCATGGCCAGTAAAACAAAATGATAATAAAGCCTTCACAAAAGAAAAAAGCAAAAATTAGATATTTTTAAAATTAAAAATCTGAAGAGAACAATCATCAATTTATGGTCATGCTATGAGCAATGGAATAACGGAGACATTGTTAATTTAGAAAAAGTTGAAGAAAATATACTGGACATACAGCAGAGTAGTTAATCAACTGCAGAGACATAAAGTTGGTCAGACACATGATCACCTGCGCCTGTAGACACTTTTCTTGGTGTTGGTGATGATCATGTTTATTCTCGTTTTTAACGTTTTGTTTAATGTCACAATTTGTTGATCTATGTCAAAGAGATACAACCATTGGTAGGTGCACTGCCGTTGTCATGTAAAATGTCACCATTTGATGATAAATGTCAAAGAGATACAACCATTAGTAGGTGCACTGCCGTTGTCATGTAAAATGTCACCATTTGATGATAAATGTCAAAGAGATACAACCATTAGTAGGTGCACTGACGTTGTCATGTAAAATGTCACCATTTGTTGATAAATGGAGGAAATGGGTGATCTAGGGGTAAGACCTCTGCCTCTAAAAAGGATGTTCTCTGGTTCGATTCCAGAACGGGTGGTGGGTAATTTTTCACTCCGTGTTTTCATCGTGGCATTACTATTCTTCAATTTCTGAGTAGTGAGATCTGATGTCTAGCCTTCTCTGAGTAGTGAGATCTGATGTCTAGCCCTCTCTGAGTAGTGTGATCTGATGTCTAGCCGTCTCTGAGTAGTGAGATCTGATGTCTAGCCCTCTCTGAGTAGTGAGATCTGATGTCTAGCCCTCTCTGAGTAGTGAGATCTGATGTCTAGCCCTTTCTGAGTAGTGAGACCTGATGTCTAGCCCTCTCTGGGTAGTGAGATCTGATGGCTAACCCTCTCTGGGTAGTGAGATCTGATGTCTAGCCCTCTCTGGTAGTGAGGTCCGATGTCTAGCCCTCTCTGAGTAGTGAGATCTGATGTCTAGCCCTCTCTGGGTAGTGAGGTCCGATGTCTAGCCCTCTCTGAGTAGTGATATTCGATGTCTAGCCCTCTCTGGATAGTGAGATCTGATGTCTAGCCCTCTCTGAGTAGTGATATCCGATGTATAGCCCTCACTGGGTAGTGAGATCCGATATCTAGCCTTCTCTGAGTAGTGAGATCCAATATTTAGCTCTCACTAAGTAGTTAGATCTGATGTCTAGCCCTCTCTAAGTAGTGAGATCTGAAGTCTAGCCTTCTCAGAGTAGTGAGATCCGATGTCTAGCCCTCTCTGAGTAATGAGGTCCGATGTCTAGCCCTCTCTGAGTAGTGAGATCTGATGTCTAGCCCTCTCTGAGTAGTGAGATCTGATGTCTAGCCCTCTCTGGGTAGTGAGATCTGATGGCTAACCTCTCTGGGTAGTGAGATCTGATGTCTAGCCCTCTCTGAGTAGTGAGATCTGATGTCTAGCCCTCTCTGGGTAGTGAGGTCCGATGTCTAGCCCTCTCTGAGTAGTGATATTCGATGTCTAGCCCTCTCTGGATAGTGAGATCTGATGTCTAGCCTCTCTGAGTAGTGATATCCGATGTATAGCCCTCACTGGGTAGTGAGATACGATATCTAGCCTTCTCTGAGTAGTGAGATCCAATATTTAGCTCTCACTAAGTAGTTAGATCTGATGTCTAGCCCTCTCTAAGTAGTGAGATCTGAAGTCTAGCCTTCTCAGAGTAGTGAGATCCGATGTCTAGCCCTCTCTGAGTAGTGAGATCTGATGTCTAGCCCTCTCTGAGTAGTGAGACCTGATGTCTAGCACTCTCTGGGTAGTGAGATCTGATGGCTAACCCTCTCTGGGTAGTGAGATCTGATGTCTAGCCCTCTCTGAGTAGTGAGATCTGATGTCTAGCCCTCTCTGGGTAGTGAGGTCCGATGTCTAGCCCTCTCTGAGTAGTGATATTCGATGTCTAGCCCTCTCTGGATAGTGAGATCTGATGTCTAGCCCTCTCTGAGTAGTGATATCCGATGTATAGCCCTCACTGGGTAGTGAGATACGATATCTAGCCTTCTCTGAGTAGTGAGATCCAATATTTAGCTCTCACTAAGTAGTTAGATCTGATGTCTAGCCCTCTCTAAGTAGTGAGATCTGAAGTCTAGCCTTCTCTGAATAGTGAGGTCCGATGTCTAACCCTCTCTGAGTAGTGAGGTCCGATGTCTAGCCCTCTCTGAATAGTGAGATCCGATGTCTAACCCTCTCTGAGTACTGAGGTCCGATGTCTAGCTTTCTCTGAAAACTAGAAAAACAGAAGGTCTAGTGTGTACTCGGGCACGTTAAAGAATCTTTGGCAACTCAATGTTCAAACGATCAAGCCAAAAAGGCCGCGATATGTGAAGACGAATTTTTAATATAAGATCCAATGATCCAATGATTTGATGAAGCGAGTCTTTAATATTTTATGAACATCATTTATCAATTCAATGACGAACAACTGTCTATCAATTAACAAAAAGAACTGTCTATAATTAAATGAACAACCATTTCATCTCATAAATCGTCTCCAAGCAGGTTTCACTACGTGATCAACTCACTAATCTTTTAGAACAGTCACTGCCGCCAATTCGGCCGCTTACAGCAGTCCTAAGTGCAAAGTTCAATAATGTTCAACAATGAAATAACAACCAACACGGTTCTAAACATAAAAACCTGCTTCTGAAAATCCTCTAGTTGTTCAGGTTCACACACTGCTATTTTCTTGGAGATTTCCAGCCTACCACCGTCCCTTGCGCACACCGCACCGAGAGGTTTTTGGAATATGCTCCGATGTCAAGACCAGGCCACACAGGCCTACACAGGTCATACTTGCATTCATACGGAGAGCACTCCTTGCCTCGACTATGGTCAAGATGTCATTGAAACACGATCAATTCGTCTCAGCAGTGAAGGCTGGCATTTCCTGGCATTACAGTTTCCTCAGGCAACCCATCAGCACTATTGGTAACAAGAGTCGTCCACGTTGGACTTCAACCACACGATATCAAACTATCCGGCCCTGGACATCCGTACTGGCTGCATCACTGAACAACTGCTCCTTCCACTGCTCGTATACAATGCTAGTACTTTAGATATGCTATGGAGGCTCATATATAGAATATACAATATACAATATTAGTACTTTAGATATGCTATAGAGGCTCATATATAGAATATAGAATATACAATATTAGTACTTTAGATATGCTATGGAGGCTCATATATAGAATATAGAATATACAATGTTACTACTTTAGATATGCTATGGAGGCTCATATATAGAATATCGAATATACAATGTTAGTACTTTAGATATGCTATGGAGGCTCATATATAGAATATCGAATATACAATGTTAGTACTTTAGATATGCTATGGAGGCTCATATATAGAATATCGAATATACAATGTTAGTACTTTAGATATGCTATGGAGGCACATATATAGAATATCGAATATACAATGTTAGTACTTTTGATATGCTATGGAGCTCGTTTGAATCATGGCATTACTGTGAAGATGGGAGAGAAGTAATGGAGCCCTGAGATTGGTTGGTTTGTTGTTGATTCATGAGTTGATTTATCTCTCTGATTTACCTATTGGTTAGTTTGCTTGATTAGATTTATTTCTCTGATTTACCTATTGGTTAGTTTGCTTGATTAGATTTATATCTATGATTTACCTATTAGTTAGTTTTGCTTGATTAGATGTATCTCTCTGATTTACCTATTGGTTAGTTTGCTTGATTAGATTTATCTCTCTGATTTACCTATTATTTAGTTTGCTTGATTAGATTTATCTTTCTGATTTATCTATTGGTTAGTTTGCTTGATTAGATTTATCTCTCTGATTACCTATTGGTAAGTTTGCTTGATTAGATTTAGCTCTCTGATTTACCTATTGATTAGTTTGCTTGATTAAATTTATCTCTCTGATTTACCTATTGATTAGTTTGCTTTATTAAATGTATCTCTCTGATTTACCTATTGGTTAGTTTGCTTTATTAGATTTATCAGTTGATTGGTTGGTCTATCAGATAGTTTACTAGTTATTTGGTTTATCTATTGATTTATTTGGTTGGTTTATTGGATGGCTGATTGATTTATCAGTTGATTTTTTGGTTGCATTATCAGTTGGTTGCTTGGTTTATCAGTCGATTTATTAGTTGTTTGGTTGACTTATCAAACGTATTACTTTAATGGTTAACCAGTCGGTTAATCTATTACTTGCTGTACTAGATCGTTATGTTGTTTGGTTGCTTGGTTTATTTGGATGGTTATTTAGCTGGTTGGCTGTTAGCTAGTTAAAAAAAATAAAGTAAAGTACCCCGTCACACCAAGTGGCGTATAGGTAATATGGTGTTAGTGACCATAAATTTTACAGACCTTCGGCACATGATTTTTCGGGTAATGAGGTCAGTATTACGTCCGTCCCGCTTTACTTTCCCAGAAAATCCCGGTACCCATTAAAGGCTGGGTGAACCCGGAAGCCGTCGATTGGGATCGAACCCTACCGCTTGTCCTTTGTAGTCTAGTTCACTAACCACTGAGCTATCGCGGCTCCTAGTTAGCTTGTTAGCTGGATTATATTATTTAATGTTTTATCTCTTCAGGTGGTATCCAAATAATGCAGCGATTTCAACGTTATTTGTAGCACACTCCTACAGATCTACAAATCAAGCCTGCAGGAAACAAATATGAATGGTAGCGTGATATAATAATGTATAAGGTATTTGGGAATATATGCGGCTATGGGAATTTGTACAAGGACCGTACATCTAGTCCAATTAGCTTGTGTCTAGTCTAATTAGCCTATTTCTAGTCTAAATATCTACGTCTATCCCAATTAGCTTAACTTCATGATGGCTTCCGAGCACATTTTGGGCTTTTCTGCAACAAATTACCCGACGGTTAAGATGACGTTTCTGTATAATTGTAATCTAGGCAGACAAGAAAAATATTTGTAGAATTCATTGCCAGCTTTGTCTGATAATGTAAGACGTGATATTTAGAAATATTTTGTGATGTAAGAATGAAAGGATTCATTATACTAGGCTGATTACAAATATGTGGATATCTCGAGCAGAAGTTGTACAGACAATATCTAGAAGGAACGCATGTGGTTCAAATGTAGATAATGTTTAGTTTGACGTAAGTTCTTGTAGATAGAATCTACATCATTGTTCTTGGACAGTATTAATTCGTTCTTTTATCATATGATTAAATAGGCTGATATCAGCACAGCACACGATCATCGTTTGACCGTTCAGCGTCCCAGGGGGGACATTTCACAAAGATGATCATTATATTTTGTCTCATTGTTTCTTATGGATCATCGTCATCATCATATCAAATCGGATGTCACTTGCAGAACGTTGCACTCACCATAGCTCGTCTAGAATAATCTCTGTCTCTAGCCAGATCTCACACAGAACGCTGCATTTAGCACATCCCGTCTGAAAGAATTTCTGTCTCTAGCCCGATCTTCCACAAAACGCTGCATTTAGCACAGCCCGTTTGAAAGAATCTCTGTCTCTAGCCAGATCTCACACAGAACGTTGCACTCACTATAGCTCGTCTGAAATAATCTCTGTCTCTAGCCAGATCTCACACAGAACGCTGCATTTAGCACATCCCGTCTGAAAGAATTTCTGTCTCTAGCCCGATCTTCCACAAAACGCTGCATTTAGCACAGCCCGTTTGAAAGAATCTCTGTCTCTAGCCAGATCTCACACAAAACGCTGCATTTAGCACAGCCCGTTTGAAAGAATCTCTGTCTCTAGCCAGATCTCACACAAAACGCTGCATTTAGCACAGCCCGTTTGAAAGAATCTGTCTCTAGCCCGATCTCCCCCCTATTATTTTGTCATGTTCAAGGTCTCCTTGATGTTTTGAAACCACCTTCTCTTGGGCTTCCCTTAATGTTTCGTTCAGGCACCATGTATATTTATCGGCGGTTACAATTATTAATATGTATAAGTGAAATATTGATACAAATAGTAGTTATCCATATATATATATATATATATATATATGAAATAATGATACAATTAGTAATATTATAAGTGAAATATTGATACAAATAGTAATTTTACTACTGAAATAATGATACAATTAGATGAACATTGTGGATTGCAATGTCTAACTGGTGGCAATCCTTTGCTTTTATATCTTCCTTGTGAACTCAAGTTATTGTATTGCTTTAGAGAGCAACATTATTTCTTAGTCTAAACTTATTTAGTGTATTTGTATTAGTGTATGAAATAGGGAGGGCGGGGGGCATTCATTTTGTGCATATGGCCAGTCTTTTACGAATTCTCGCACAAGACACTATATGGTTTGCCCCATCTATAGAAATAACTTGTCAACACATTTGAACGAATAAAATATTTGTACAAATCACGCTGCCGAGCGTGACGGCCTACACCTAATATCCCATACGGACATGTACAAGCCAAACCGCTCCAGGACAGTTCCCTCTGTACGGACGAAGGAACCTAAGCACATACAATCATAATTATTTTACTTACATATGATCAGAATTATTTTACGCACATACAATCAGAATTATTTTCCTTGCATACAATCATTAATTATTTTACCTGCATACAATCAGAATTATTTTACTTACATACAATCAGAATTATTTTACTTACATACAATCATAATTATTTTACTTGCAAACAATCAGAATTATTGTATTTACATGCAATCAGAATTATTTTACTTACATAGAATCATAAGTACTTTACTTACATACAATCATAATTACTTTACTTACATACAATCAGAATTATTTTACTTACATACAATCATAATTATTTTATTTACATACAATGAGAATTAGTTTACTTACATACAATCAGAATTATTTTACTTACATATAATCATAATTATTTTATTCACATACAATCAGAATTATTTTATTTACATACAATCATAATTATTTACTTACATACAATCATAATTACTTTACTTACATACAATCATAATTACTTTACTTACATACAATCACAATTATTTTACTTACATACAATCACAATTATTACTTACATACAATCGGAATTATTTTACTTACATACAATCACAATTATTTTACTTATTTCACTGGCTGGGCTTGGCAAGAATCACTTGCAGAGAACGAATTCGATAAATAAATTAAATGGTGAAGACAATATCAACGGATCGACAGTTCTAGACGAACAGAAAGAACTGGAGTAAACCACTATAAAGAAGGATAAAACTATAAACACGTACAGAATATTTGATGGTCG
This sequence comes from Megaustenia siamemsis, assembly GCA_032433765.1. NCBI lineage: Eukaryota > Metazoa > Mollusca > Gastropoda > Stylommatophora > Ariophantidae > Megaustenia > Megaustenia siamemsis. The sequence goes on along the minus strand of JAVIAB010000106.1, from coordinate 12,671,726 downwards.
CTAGAACAGCGGCTAAACAATATGGGAATGCCCTGCCAGCAGTGAAGCTATTATGTTCTAAAGTATAAAGTATAAATAATATTTGCGTATATTATGTTTCCAAGTGACAAGAGTATAATATTTTCTTCTTCAAATCCTTTTATCATGAGAGCTTTATCTAATGCCCTGATGTCCTAATAAGGACAGAAACATCAGTATTCAAATAATGTGTTCCCTGCTTGGAGAAACTATTCACTTGTTGCAGGAGCTACTGAGTTAAGTGCTCTGTGCACACCGTGAGCTGTGTGTTTCATCCGTTTTGATCATGTTCCGATATACAAATTGTTTACAATGAATGCTGATATCGTATGACAGGGAACAGTTGGCCGTGTTCATTTTCTGTGCGGTTTCGCCTTATGTCTTTTGGCGTGTGCTGAGACTGCTATGATGGGGACTACAGCTACCTTTCTTTGTTTGGGAGATAAGTTAGTAATTCGGATGATTCCACTGGCGCGGGCGGGTGAGCAATTATGGATTCTAGTTCGTTTGCGGTGATACCGGGGCCTTCCATAACCAAGTAACCAAATAACTATTCACTTTTAGAAGTGGCGAACGGTGGGTTAGAAAACATGAGGAGGCCAGGACGTGAGACCGAACTTTTGGGATGACCTTTAACCTGATAATTTACGACATAAACATGACAGCAATTTACGCTATGTAAAAGAGTTCTTTAAATTATCGCCCTAAAGGTAAAGTACGAGACTTGAACCGAGACTTGAACCGGCGTCTTAGCACGCGAGTTTCCACCCATTTGTGCTCGGCCGCCTATCCAGAAATGTTCGGGGATTTCTGGATAGTGTCGCTTCAAGCATCGAAACTCACGATGCGAGCGCGACATTCCTCACCTTCCAAGGGTAATACCTGGTACCCATTTCTGCCAACGGCTGGGTCGACCGAGGGGGTATTTTTTTTTTTGCAACCACGAGTACAACTCACACTGCTCCCAGCTGAAATCGATCATGGATTGTCCGAACGTCGGTAGTCCAGTCGGGTATTTAATTATCGCCTTACATTAACATAATGATAATTACATCCCAATATCTGAGTTATTTTTCGTTATAAGTTATTAAAAGAACGGGTTTGAAATTAATTTAACATCTTTTACAGTTTTGTTCAATTTTTTTTTATATTGAGCTGCAGTGCAGTGATTTTAATTTAAATAAGCATTAAATAGGTTTGGCACCCATTGACTCTTAACCTATTTAATGCTTATTTAAATTAAAATCACTGCTTGGCACCATTGACTCTCGGTTGGCTTACCACGGCAACAGCCGGGGTTCGTACCCTGGCGAGGACACCTGGGTTTTACTAATTCCCTAAAAATTAGTAGGAGCCGCGATAGCTCAGTGGTTAGTGAACTGGACTACTACGGACAAGGGGTAGGGTTCGATCCCAACCGACGGCTCCGGGTTCACCCAGCTTAAATGGGTACCGGATTTTTCTGGGAAAGTAAAAGCAGCACGGGCGTAATACCGACCACATTACCCCAAAAATCATGTGCTGAAGGTCTGTAAAATATAGGGTCACTAACACCATATTTCAGGGTGTCCGGTTAGCGTAATCGATAGGCGGTTGGCTTACCACGGCAACAGCCGGGGTTCGTAATCCTGGCGAGGACACCTGGGTTTTACTAATTCCCTAAAAATTAGTAGGAGCCGCGATAGCTCAGTGGTTAGTGAACTGGACTACTACGGACAAGGGTAGGGTTCGATCCCAACCGACGGCTCCGGGTTCACCCAGCCTTAAATGGGTACCGGATTTTTTCTGGTAAAGTAAAAGCAGCACGGGCGTAATACCGACCACATTACCCCAAAAATCATGTGCTGAAGGTCTGTAAATATAGGGTCACTAACACCATATTTCCCTATACGCCACTTGGCGTGACGGGGGGTACTTTACTTTTTACTAACACCATATTTCCCTATACGCCACTTGGCGTGACGGGGGTACTTTACTTTTTTTTACTTTACCCATTGACTCTACGTCTATATGTTTCAATAAAGAGATAGAGCATCGTCTTATTAGCTGATCGCCTATAGTCATAACAAGGAGGAGGTGATTGCAGAAATAGTCTACCTTTAGTACTTATACACATTGTAAGGTCTATAGATGTTGTTGTACGGTTGTAGTAGGTTTGACCTCCACAAAAATTGAAGCCTGTTTATTAGTAACGGCTGGAATTATTTGAACTTTATGTCGGCCATACTAGGGAATAGAGGTAAAGGCATCAAGATGTACTAAGAGGGGTGCACACACAGAGTTAGATTTGCATAGTTTATACATATCCCGTACCCACCTCCCCATATTTTTAGAACCCTTCCTTTCCGTTTTCTCACTTAACAGCCTGGTCAGTGAGATTTATAGTTGGTCATCCTGTCGTATCAATTTAGTTCATTTGAAGACTGACCACGCTCAGGAACACAGGGAAATGACCATTATTTTTATTTTCCCTCTTGAGTATCTAGCATATTATCGCCATGTAGTTAGATTTGTTAATATATCCTTATATATTTTTGTGTGTTTATTGTTCGTCCAGATGAAGGCCTACTTGGCCGAAACGTCGACTTTTGTTTCGTCCATTACCACGTAAAGCTGTCACCATACCACTTTTTTCTTCTTTTTTTTTTTTTTAGTATTGATACTAGGGGATAGTGTGGCTGGTTGTACGCTGACATTTAACTCACTGAGCTGGAATGTGATTGTGTTATGTATTATGATAAAATATTAGATGGGTCGTGGTCTCCTCTGAATATCCGCCTCTGACCTTATGTTTACCCGGTGTGTTGTCATCTCAATTCGCCATCAATTTCAATCAATCAAACAATAAATTAATCAGTAAATTAATCAATCAATCGGTGTTAATATTAAAACTTGTGGATCCAAACAGTGAAATGCGTTCACAAATAATAAAGAAAATATAGATTCGACTGTTGTCGCTTTATATTTTACTATCATACCACTGTTACTGTAAGACAGCAAATACAAGACCACTAAAGATCTCTGAAAAGTGGAGGAAGGGAGAGAGTGAGGAAGGGAGAGAGTGAGGAAGGAGAGAGTGAGGAAGGCAGAAAGAGGAAAAAATGTTTTAGGGAAGGATAAAAATCACTTTCAATTCCAAGCAATGAGGTTGGTAATTATGATGTAAATGGAGCGAGAGAAGAGTGACGGACGAGACATTTAGAAGGAAGTTAATGGAATAATAAAATAGTGTTGAGGAAGAAGTTATGCAAATGTTTCAGAAGGAAAAAAACAGGATTTTGTTGTGTGCTGTTTAAAGTTAAGAGATTGAATGCCCTCCCTTGTTTGAGTGGGTTTTGGTGTCATTATAACCTGGAGGAGAATGTCAGGGAGGCAGAGAGAAAAGGGGGGGGGGAGGGGGCGCATAGAGTGAGAGAAGGGAAGAGTGTAAGTCAAAGTGAAAAAAAACTGAGAGTAAGAGAGGAGTAGTTATAAAGAATATGAGAGAGATAGAGAGAGAGAGAGAGAGAGAGAGAGAGAGAGAGAGGGAGGAAAAGGTAAAATATGGAGTAGTAGTAGAGATGGAATGATAATAAGTACAAGATAAAGAGCATGTAATGAGGAAACAAGAGTGCAAGAGAATGTAAGAAATTGTTTAAGCGGTGAACGGCGAGAGAAAGAAAAACAGAGCAGTCGAAATACTGAGAATGTGATAGAGTAGGAGATTGAGAGAAGAAGGAACTGTCTGTGAGATTGGAGATAGAATGACAATTTCTAAGAGAGATTGAAAGAAAAAAAAGAGCAGATAAAAAGTTAGACATAATGAGAGAGAGAGAGAGTGAGAGAGAGAGTGTGAGAGAGAGTAAGAGAGAGAGAGAGAGAGTGAGAGAGAGTGAGAGACAGAGTGAGAGACAGAGTGAGAGAGTGAGAATGAGAGAGAGAGAGAGGAAGGCAGAGGGAACTCGTGTAAGACAAAAAAAAGTTCAATCTATCAGAGAAAGAGAAACATGACTTTTAAACATAACATAACTTTTAAACATAACATAACTTTTAAACATAACATAACTTTTAAAAATTACTAAAAGATCTTCGAACATGTTAAAGAAGAGCTTGTAGCAGAACTAAATACAGGATTATTTTTGATGAATCTTATAAAATATTCGTTGCTTGGTGCCACGAAGGGTCTGATATAATCTGTCTGTCGTTGATGAGAGGATAATGCGCTGAGATGAAACATGTCTCCAATTTTAGTGTATTTACTGACGCATGTCATGCTAATAGACTGGAATCACATTCTTAATTATACACGGTATACTGCACAGACATACTAGTCGCCATTAGACGCATACACTTTTATTTTTTTCTTCTTCCTTTCAGGTCTCTGTGGAGCAGAGGTCTTCAACAAACACGTTCAACTTCATCTTGAGCATAGGTCTTCAACAAACACTTTCAGCTCCTTGTGGAACATAGGTCTTCAACAAACACTTTCAACTTCATCTTGAGCATAGGTCTTCAACAAACACTTTCAACTTCATCTTGAGCATAGGTCTTCAACAAACACTTTCAACTTCATCTTGAGCACAGGTCTTCAACAAACACTTTCAACTTCATCTTGAGCATAGGTCTTCAACAAACACGTTCAACTTCATCTTGAGCATAGGTCTTCAACAAACACTTTCAGCTCCTTGTGGAACATAGGTCTTCAACAAACACCTTGTGCTCCCTGTGGAACATAGGTCTTGAACAAACACCTTGTGTTCCCTGTTGAGCATAGATCTTCAACAAACACATTCAGCTTCTTGTGGAACATAGGTCTTCAACAAACAGTTTAAGCTCCCTGTGGAGCATAGATCTTTAACAAACACATTTAGCTCCATGTGGAACATAGGTATTCAACAAACAATTTCAGCTCCCTGTGGAGCATAGATCTTTAACAAACACATTTAGCTCCTTGTGGAATATAGTTCTTTAACACTTTCAGCTTCTTGTGGAACATAGATCTTCAACAAAACACATTCAGCTTCTTGTGGAACATAGGTCTTCAACAAACAGTTTAAGCTCCCTGTGGAGCATAGATCTTTAACAAACACATTTAGCTCCATGTGGAACATAGGTATTCAACAAACAATTTCAGCTCCCTGTGGAACATAGATCTTCAACAAACACATTCAGCTTCTTGTGGAACATTGATCTTCAACAAACAATTTCAGCTCCCTGTGGGCAGAGGTCTTCAACAAACACTTTCAGCTCCCTGTGGGCAGAGGTCTTCAACAAACACTTTCAGCTCATGTGGGCAGAGGTCTTCAAACTAACACTTTCAGCTCATGTGGGCAGAGGTCTTCAACAAACACTTTCAGCTCATGTGGGCAGAGGTCTTCAACAAACACTTTCAGTGTGGACAGAGGTCTTCAACTAACACTTTCAGCTCATGTGGGCAGAGGTCTTCAACTAACACTTTCAGCTCATGTGGGCAGAGGTCTTCAACTAACACTTTCAGCTCATGTGGGCAGAGGTCTTCAACTAACACTTTCAGCTCATGTGGGCAGAGGTCTTCAACAAACACTTTCAGCCCCCTGTGGAGCATAGGTTTTCAATAAAACACTTTCAGCTCCCTGCGAAGCATAAGTCATCAACAAACACTTTCTACTCCCTGTGGAGCATATGTTTTCAAGAAACATTTTCAGTTCCCTGCGAAGCATAAGTCATCAACAAACACTTTCAGCCCCCTGTGAAGCATAGGTCTTCAACAAATACTTTTAGCTCCTGTGAAGCATAGGTCTTCAACAAACACTTTCAGCTCCCTGTGAAGCATAGGTCTTCAACAAATACTTTTAGCTCCCTGTGGAGCATAGGTCTTCAACAAACAATGTCAACTCCCTGCCGAACATAGGTCTTCGACAAACACTTTCAGCTCCCTGTAGAACATAGCTCTTCAATAAATACTTTCAGCTCCCTGTGGAGCATAGGTCTTCAAAAAACAATGTCATCTCCCTGTGGACCACCCCAGAACTGGTGTATTAGCGCCCAAGAATTGAGACACTAGGGTCCCAGAACTGGAGTACTAGCGACCCAAAGCTGGGCTACTTCAGCCCCATTTAAAACTGCGTCTAAATGAGTTTCAAAGAAACGGTTGCAAGGAACAACTATTGAGACATTTTCTTATTCGGTGATTCCAAAGGCCCAGAACTGAAGTCAACGACATAAGGTGAAGATTCTTGGTTCTTTACAGTACGGTGCATTCACCACAACCCGACTGAAGAAATCTCTGTCTCTAGCCAAATCTCGCACAGAACGTTGCATTCACCACAACCCGTTTGAAGAAATCTCTGTCTAGTAGCCAGATCTCCCACAGAACGTTGCATTCACCACAGCCCGTCTGAAAAAATCTCTGTCTAGTAGCCAGATCTCCCACAGAACGTTGCATTCACCACAACCCGTCTGAAAGAATCTCTGTCTCTAGCCAGATCTTCCACAGAACGTTGCATTCGTTACAGCCCGTCTGAAGGAATCTCTGTCTCTAGCCAGATCTCCCACTTCTTCTATTATTACGTTCAATGTCTCCTTGATATATCTAAACAACCTTCTTCTAGGTCTACCCCTGATGTAAAGGCAAAGTATGAGACTTGAACCGGCGTCTTAGAACGCGAGTTTACACTCATATGTGCTCGGCCGCCTAACCAGAAATGTTCGGAGATTTCTGTATAGTGCCGCCTCAAGCATCGAAACTCAGATGCGAAGCGACATTCTTCACCTTCCCAGGGTGATACCCTGGTAGCCATTTCTCCTAACGGCTGGGTCGACCGTGGGGTTTTCTTTTTTCCCCAACCACGAGTACAATTCACACTGCTCCCAGCAGGAATCAAACACGGTATATGGTGGATAGGCGGCGGGAACAATTGAATGTGCAAGAAAAGTGTTCATTGTTGCAGTTTCCTCATATTCCAAGTCCGGCTTGTTACAGGAGCTACTGAGTTAGGTGCTCTGTGCACACCGTGAGCTGTGTGTCTCATCCGTTTTGATCACGTTTCGATATTCCGATTGTTTACGATGAATGATGATATCGTATGACAGGGAACAGTTGGCTGTGTTCACTTTCTGCACGGTTTCGCCTTATGTCTTTTGGGTGTGCTGAGACTGCTACGATGGGGACTACAGTTGCCTTTCTTTGTTTGGGAGAAAATATATTAATTAGGATGATTACGTTGGCACGGGCGGTTGAGCAATTATGGATTTTGATTCGTTTGCAGTGATACCGGGGCCTTCCATAACCAACCAAGTCGAACACGGGTTGTCTGAACGTCGGGTAGTCCAGTCGGGTGGTTTTCCCAACTAGGCTACC